>APFE030606802.1:68783-183527 GCA_000404065.3 Pinus taeda
CTTTAAAATTTGATGATGTAATCTAATCTTATTTTATTATTTCCGCTGTTATTTTATAATTTCCTTAGGAGTCCCATTTTAGACCTCAAAATTCCCCTAATGTTCTCTAGCTGGTTACATCACATAATTCCTGGGCCAAGTTTACAATAGAATTGGGACGAAGATGCTAAGGAGATAAGTCGAATTTCTTGCTATGATTTGAGGGGTCAGAGCCAAAGTCCACTTGCTGGTACAAGCTGCCTAAATTCGAGAATTGTTGGTTGTGCATGTTGTTTAAGAGCAACAAATCTTGCACAGGGGTATTCGTTACCTACAAGGGCCACGAAATCCCTCTTCATGACCATCCACAATTGTTTCACAGTGTTGGTTCTAAGCATTGTTTCCTATGGACATTGGAGTAGTCAAATAGTCTAAGGGACACGTTGTATATCTTAACCATAGCCCATTGGTTAGGCATGTGGTCATAATTAGAAATTTGGGCTATTACTCTACCACTGGGAAACGTATTGCTTTATTCAGGGTGCTGATACATCACTTCCAGAGGACTGATATATGCATATATGTACCTACTTCTGTTGGCTGCCACTAATCCCAGGTTCTACCTCTCTGATCTGCGTACTGTGTACTCAAATTTTATATAAGAAAAGGTCTTCCAGTGAGTAGTATTGTTATATATAAGTAGCTTGTAATCTCTGGATTTGACATATGACATATAAATTTGCTCTTGGAAGTTCATTGTTGTTTTCTTTGGAACATTGAATGTATTGCCCAGAAAAACAAATTTATAAGTCTCCTACAGTAGAAAGTCAACAAACTGGTTTGAATAAATGCACCACTAAAACTCCCAACTTGAAAACTCTGAAATTTCCAAGAAATTGGTGGTATTCCAAATTGGTACATTACATTCCACTACCCTTCTTTGGGTTCAATTGACCATTGGTTCTCTGGGATTTGGCACCCACACATCCTCATACCAGGGTAGAGCATGGAAATGTACCTTGGGAGGTTGATGCAGTTAAAAGAAAAGGGAAGAGCATATGATGGGCACAAGAAAAATCAAAATGAAAAACATGGCTAAGACTTACAAATTAGCACGTGGGCAAAAGCCAAGCATGAACTCTACCTCACTCATATGTCCATCACCTAGTTCCTGGGTCGATGTTGCCCTATCTCATAGAAGAGAAGGAACACTTGGATGTCCCAATCGTTGATGGGTGATCAATTGCCCCATCATTAAGGGGGTAATAACTGCTATACATCATAAAAAGCAAGCTCTCATTCCTTGAGCTACGAGTAGTAATATAAAGAAGAATAAAAAAAAGTAAAAGGCATTTAGAGGGGTGGAAAAAACAAAGGCTGGGGTATCTCATGCATCCACAATTGCTCCCTCACATCTGTACACCCAGGATGAGGTACTGTAATGTTCCTTCCTAGAATAATTCCCTAAAGTTAATTTCACAATTTTGCATTTTTTTACTATTAGGGGGGCCCACGAAATTTTGCGGATGAGACCTGGGAGATGGGGGCCGAAATAATTTTGTTAGTGGAATGTGGGGGCCACAACCAAATGTAATACGCACCCCTTGAAGGGGGAAGTCAAAGTTGCCAATGAGAGAGATCGAAATGGTGGATGGAGGGACCCACATGGGAAGGCAAGTCAAAATTATAAATAAAAGGGGGATAGCAACTATTGGGGCCTTTTGTCAACTTAACTACTTTCTTGTTGCTCAAGTTGTTTAGCTGAGTCACAGATGTTGCTTAGAACATAGCTTTCCAAGGGGAGAGCTCGCCCTTCTTTCCGCGGACCTTGAGTGCCACCCTAGGGAGGTAAATTCACTGTTGCATTGGAGGGATATTTGCGGAGATTCTTAGAGCATCTTTCAGCCATATCTCTTAGCTAATTCGTGCTCCAAGAGGACGCAATGGAGGATCACGTGCCACTCATTTCAGCTATTTTCAAGGAGGTGTTTGTCGGGAGAAATTAAGTGTAGATGCTCCATGGGAATGCTAAGCCTTGCGAGGAGTTTTGGGGCCAAAGATTGCCACTAGGGGGCAAATCGAATTTCTCTTCTCCAGGGCTTGTGCAAGGGACTAATTATGGGCACACATGGGGAGTTGAGGAAGGGATTTGTGGAGCTGGGTTTTGTAGGGGACTTGAGGAAGTCATCTGGGGGAGTGAAACTTAGCATTTTGGAGTGATTGGAGGGCTGCTACAATGATTTTCCAGGAAGGCCATATTTTCCAGCGAGTTGAGGAGGACGTGGTATTTGGGGGTGAATTTCGGGGGTCAGAGCTAGACCAAACCCTTTCTGGGTTTTGGTGGGTTTGTTTAGAGGAGTTTGGGGCTAGTTTTGTAGAATTTTCTGAGCATTGGAGGAAGGTCTTTCAGCAGTTTATTTCCAGCAGACAGAGCAGTTTCTCCAGGGCAGTGCAGGGCATATTTGGGGCAGCTTATTTCCACATCTGGGCATTGTATTTTCCGACCAGGGGCTTGTTTAGCTTTCCGCTGTGGTAAGTCGAGGTGCACTCCTTTCATACCCCATTGTACTATTGCTCCATATATATAATAAAATGGCTCAGTTGGATGGTGTTTTTGGAGATTTTCTGGTAGTCTACTTATATTTCTAAATTTTGTGTGTTCATGTCAGTTTTTGTTTTGTTTATCATTGTATTCCTAAGTAGGAATATTACAATGGCATCAAAGCTCATAATTTTGGCTCATCCTGTGGAAGAAGCTTTAGTCTATGACACCAGAGGATAAGCAGAATGTCACTTACAAGAGACACAGGTATAGAAGCTAAGAAAGGAAACTACAAATTACTTCTGATCCAGTAACCTTTGCGCTGGAGGTTGAAAGGCCAGACATGGGGGATAATGGGGGAGACAAGATAAGTAAAGAAGAGGAGTTTGCCCAACATCTTTTGAAGGCCATCAACGATTTGTTTAAGGGCATTGATGAGATGAGGCAACAAAACTGCAGCAACAACATGGGCAAGGGTATTCAGGGAGAAATTCATCTGGGTGAAGACTTGGGTACTTCGCACCACTATGCAGCGAATACACCCAACATACCACTTGCTTCTAGTACACCACCTAGGTCAACCATCCCGACATTTCTAGCATCTGGTGTTGGAGGGTTGCAAGGGAAGGAGGAGATGACCATGGGGGGCTATTTTGTGGAGTAACAATCCTATGGGCCTAATTTCAGGGAGGCCATCACCTTCAAGGACTTCTACCAGTTGAAGGGAAAAAATAGGAGTAAGGCACACAGTGGAGGACGCTACACACATGGCACCGAGTTACAACGCACTATGGGGAGATTATTCCTCCTGAATTTTGATAGCTCACCTAAGAGCTCAGCTAGGGTATGGGTTGAGAAGTTAGATGTCTACTTCTAGCTCAACTAGATGACAAAGGTGGAGGCAATTAAAATTGCCACATTGCACTTAGAGGGGGAAGCCCGTGATTGGTGGTTCCAGGGGTTGACCATGATGGGGCACGTGGGAGATACAGCCTTTGAGGATTTCACTCGGAGATATTGGAGCGTTTCGAGAGGAGAGACCCAGAGGAACACTTTGGAGAGATGACAAGGCGCAAACAAACTGGGAGTATTGAGGCCTATATCTCGGAGTTTTAGAGATTTTCAATGATGGTGCCCGATTTATCAGAGGCTAGGAGGGTATTCATGTTCTTAGAGGGGCTAGCAGAGTCGCTGAGGGGTTTGGTGAGGTCCAACAGGCCCACCACCATGCACGACGCAGTCGATAGAGCCTAAGACTTGCAAGATGCTCTACCCAGAACCAAAACGCAGATACCACCCAGACTGGTGTTTCAGTAGAGGGGGAGAGACACTAGGGCCCCACCACCGAGAGCTAACCAGGGGCGTGGACAGTCGAATGAGGAGACAAGGAGAGACCTCTAGAGGAGGAAGCTACGCTTCACCTGTCAGGAGATTTGGGCACCAGGCCATAGATGCACAGTGCGCAAGGCCCATTGCATTGAGGTTTTCTCTAACAATGACCAGAGGGATGATGTAGAGTTGGAGATAAGCAGGGCCGACAGCGAGACACATGTTGAGAGGTGCCAACTCCACCACCACCATCAGGGGGAGCACCTTTCGCACCAGCAGGAGGGGTCCTTACATTCTTATGTGGGGTTCCCAAATTTTTTACTTTGAGGATTAGAGGCACCGTGTAGGGGTAGCGTGTCTCAGTTTTGATAGGCAATGGGGCCACTCACAATTTCATCGATGAATAGATGGTTCAAAGGCAAGGTATCACTACCGAGGAGTTTGAGGGGTTCTCAATCCTTGTGTCGAGGGATAGGACCATTCAGTGTACCCGATATGTCCCCTCTTTGACAGTGACCATGGGGAACTATTTAGTGACAAATCATTACTTCATGATGGATGTACCAGACACCAATGTGGTGATGGGTGTCCAGTGGCTCTATTCTCTAGGACGAGTCACTACGGATTGGAGGAAGTTGGAGATGGAGTTTATGGGGCCGGATGGCAAGCTAGTTGTTCTCCGGGGCATGCATTCATACCCCCCACAGGATGTAGGCTGACTTGAGACATGGGGACATTCCATGGGCGATGGAGTTGAGGATTTTTGAGGCTGGGAGTTAGCCCAAGCTACCACACCCTGACATTCAGGCCATCCTAGACAGGTACCCAGTAGTGTTTGCGGACATAGCACCAGTGCAGCCACCTGACCGAGGGTGTGAGCACACTATTAAGCTACAACTAGGGGTACAGGTAGTTATTACCACTCCATATAGACATCCCAAGGCCTACAGGGATGAGATCGAGCTAGTCATTCAGCAGCTGCTAGCACTTGGGCACATTAGGCCTATCTCTAGCCCCTTTGCTTCATCAGTTGTTCTGGTGAAGAAGAAGGATGGGACGTTACGCATGTGCATTTATTATCAGGCACTCAACAAGAAGACCCTGAAGAACCGCTACCCGATTTCACATTGATGAGCAAATGGATGAGCTTAGAGGAGCCAAGTACTTCTCTAAGATAGACTTGCGTTCGAGGTACTACCAGATCAAAGTGAGGGATCAGGACATCCCCAAGATGGCCTTCAGATGCCACTATAAGCATTTTTAGTTCTTGGTTATGCCTTTCAGGATGACCAACGCACCTACCACTTTCTAGTCCTGCATGAACCATGTGTTTCGTGGGCAGTTGTAGAAATTTTTATTGGTATTCTTCGATGACATTCTGATCTACAACAAGACCTGGGAGGAGCATTTATAACACTTGGAGGTGGTGTTGCGCATTTTAGAGGGGTAGAAGTTCTACGCCAAGTTGTCCAAGTCCGAGTTTGGGTTGACAAAGATGCTCTATTTAGGGCATATTATTGGAGAGGATGGCGTGAGGGTGCATGTGCAGAAGATCAAGGCCATCCAGGATTGGCCGGTACACCGAATATAACTAAGTTGAGGGGCTTTGTGGGCATATGCACCTACTACAAGGAGTTCGTGAAGGGCTTCTCACAGTTGGCAGCTCCCCTCACTGATTTGACCATGCAAAGGGCCTTTGCATGGACAGATAGGGCACAGGTAACATTTGAGCACCTCAATGAGGTGATAAGCAATTGTCCAGTATTAGCACTACATGATTTCACTCGGCCATTCACCTTAGAGTGCGATGCATCAGGTGAAGGCGTTGGCACATTTTTGTCACAAGATGGCCACGCCATCGCGTTTGAGAGCCGAAAACTCCTTCTGCATGAGAGGTTGTAATCCATTTACGACAAGGAGATGTTGGCCATTGAGCATGCATTGGCTAAATGTCGGCATACTTAGTGGGCAACAGGTTTAGAGTGAAGATTGACCACAACAATCTTCGCCATTTGCTAGGGTAGAAGGGTCTCAATGACAGGCAGCAAAAGTGGGTCAACAAAGTTTAGGCCTGCAATTTTGATATCGAGTATGTTAAGGGAAAACACCATGTAGTGACGGATGCATTATCCAGGAGGCCCGTGACACTTTCACTCATGGGCATATGCTGCGATTGGAAGGTATAGTTGTTGGTAGAGTACTCCAAAGATTGATGGACGTGCGAGATCTTCGAGGGCACCCATACTGATGAGCGCTACATGGTGATGGTTGACGTCATCTACTACAAGGGATGCATATTTTTGGTGTCGGGATCATAGTTGAGGGAGAAGATTCTCCACACAGCCCATGACTCCCCGTTGTCAAGACACTAAGGGTTCCTGAAAACGTATAGGCGGTCAGAGAACGCTTCACGTGGAAGGGCCTCAAGGGAGATGTGTTGAGGCATGTGCAGGAGTGTGAGGCTTGTTAGAGGAACAAGGGAGAGTTGACCCATCGAGTCGGGATGTTGCAGCCACTTCTTGAGGGAAAATGGGAGAGCATATCTATGGATTTTATCAAAGGGCTTCCCATGGTGCAGGGTAGAGACTGTATATACGTGGTGGTGGATCAGTAGATCAAGTATGCACACTTCTTTTCTATTCCAACCTGGTATTCTGCTTTGCAAGTAGCGGAGATGCTTTTCAAAGAGGTCTTTCATTTGCATGGTCTTCCCAAGACCATAGTTAGTGACAGGGACAACCACTTCATGGGAGCATTCTGGCAGGAGCTTTTCCGATTAGTGGGCACAAAGCTCACCCCTAGTACCAGTTACCTCCCACAGACGAACGGTCAAACTGAGAGAGTCAACAAATACATGGAGGGATACCTACGAAACTATGTGACTAGGTAGCAGCGACCATGGATCCGGTAATTGCATTTGCGAGAGTATTGCTACAATGCCACCCATCACATGTTCATTGGTATGTCATCTTTTCATGCTTTGTATGGATATGATGCTTTGTCTTTTTCTGAGATTGTTTTTGGAGATAGTCGAGCTCCAAAGACCAAAGATTGGATCCAAGAGAGCCAAGACATACTTAAGGCTCTCAAGGACAACTAGCTGACAACCCAGAATCAATAGAAATTGTATGCAGACACACAAAATTGTTGATTTGGGGTAGCATCGGATGTGCTCTAGGCCTCAAATTTTATAGGGAGGCTTGGGTGAATGCATTCCAAAGAACCCAGAAAGCGTTTTGGGAAATTCCACTTAGAAACGATTTTATTAAAATAATTAATATTTTTAATGGAGTTCCTAAGTCTAAACTTAGGAAAATTAAAATATTAATGGGTATTAATCTAATTGTGGGTGTAACTTCTAGAAGAAGATGGAAATCAGGCCAAAATGATCTGAGCCTTTGATTAGGATTTAATCTAGGTCGTTGGTTGTCCAACAGAAAGATATAAGAAGGGGCTTGAGGGTCATTTGGAAAAACCACCGAGAGATCAAGAGATCGAATTTCTGAAGTGAGAAGTTCTCAAGAGTAAATTCTGATCGAGGAGATTTCTTGCAGAGAGGGGCAATGAGTATTCAAAATAAGGAAGTTTTCCTTGGCCAGAGAGTACAAGGCAAAGAGGGCGAAAAGACGTCCAGAGAGAGGTAGACGCTGGCCCACGCAGAACTGATGCAGTGGCAGCGCAGGCCTTAGAGGGAAAACGAATTCCTACTGACGAAATCAAGTTTCAATAGTTGGGAGTCATGGTGTGAGACCGGGAGGCAGAAATTCGGATTTTCCAGCCAGCAGAGGGTCCAGAGAAGGAGCAACGTGATACCTAGTAGGGGTGACACAGGAACTGCTTAGGAGTGACACAGTTCTATGCAGAGGGTACGCAAAGGCTCCAGTTCAACGTGATCAGACTTAGATTCTCCCAATGATAGGGTGAGATCATTTCACCATTCATTTTGTCTAGTTTCTCTCTGTATCGGATTTCTAGTTGAGCATCCAAGAATTGTACTCAGATTTTCTCCTGCAAAATAATAAAACCCTCACATTTTCTACATCGGTTTTCCCGCATTGGGTTTTTCCGGGGACATTTATCCAAAAAAAACGGTGTCTATTGTATTGTATTTTCTTTCTTGCTCAGTCTCTTGTTTCCGCCTAATTTTAATTAAATGAAGGCTGCAGTGTATGTATTACGATACTTGCCATAGGAAACAACAAGTAATTTGTTTAAAGGAATTTAACAAATAGGAGTAACATTATCAATTGTTGCAGTAGGGGTTCCTATTGAGGAATTCTCACATGGTATCAAAGCTGCAGGTGAAGCAAGAAGAGCAGAACCGGTAGATCCAGCGTTGAGCAGAAAAGGGAGTTCGAAAACACTGCAAGAGGCATCAGTTCAAAACCCCTGAGGGTTGATGCAGTTCCAAGCCGGGAGGGCAAATTTTCAAGGTTGTCTCTCCGAATGAGTCGATGGAGAGAAGGACTTCTAGTTCGAATTTTTTCTGGGGCAGAGGGAGCAGTGCTGAAGCCTCAGTGTGAGGAGAGCTAGTAGGATGCAGATTTTACTATAGGCAGTTTGCTGGGCAGAAAATTGTCAAAAGAAAGAGAAGAAGCACGGTTGAGGGAATTTCTTCCTAAGAGAATTCCTAGCCAAGGAATTTGAGTTCTCTAGAGCTAAGCAGTGGTAAGGGGCAGCAGGGAGTGTGTAGGCCAGCCCAGCAGCAACACAGAGGAGAGAGGAGGTCATTCAACTTTCTATTTTTGGAAGATATGGCAACCAGTGGCTTGAGGGATCAGGACAGGTTGGATGGAGCATCCAACTACGTCATCTGAAACGCTAGAATGTATTTCCTTCTAGATGAGTCTGCCCTTAAGACATACGTTGACAACGTGGTGGCTGTCCCTACAGATGCATCCGTTGAAGAAGTACAAAGTTGAGATGGCGAAGGCCAAGAGAATGATCCTGGATAGAGTCAAGGATCATGTAGTGTGTCACATTGCTAGAAGAGAGACTACTAAGGAGATGTGGGATGCCTTGGCCACATTGTATCAAGGATCTTCCGAGAAGTGGAAGATGTACTTAGAGCAGAAGCTGAGATCTGCTTAGATGCAAAGGGAGAGCGTGTGGATCCATTCCTCACGAAGTTGAAGGAAACCCGTGATGAATTGTCTACTGCGGGGCATACATCTCAGGATTCAGAGTTGGTTAGACTAGCCCTCAATTCTGTCTTAGATGACTAGCAAGTCTTTGTCCAGAGTATCCTGGGCAAAGCAGCATTGCCAAATTGGGATGAGATGTGGGCAACTCTAAAACAAGAGGAGTTGAGGAGAGGCTTAGTCAAGGTCAAACTTGACGGAAGCAGCAACAAAAGTGGGTCAAAGCCCAACGAGAAGGAGGATAATGTAGCCCTTTCATCGAAGGGACAATAGGAGCAGTGGAGACGTAAGAAGGACGTCTCGAAGATCAAGTATTTTAGGTATGGTGAGATGGTTCACTACACTACTTACTGTCCTCTCAAGAAGAAGGACAAAGATGAGAAACACAATCCAAAGGCTGCACCCGCGAAGATGAAGAGGAGTTCGCCATGATAGCCGAGAAACCTCCAGGGGGGAGGTGGGTTGATTTGGAGTTGCAATTCGAAAGAGCTATAGGTGGGCAGGATCCTTGAGGAGTCCACCTCTCGGATCAATACCTTGCTACGAGAGCCCAGATGAGTAGCAGGATGGAATAGTGTTGGTTGGTGTCAAGGAGTGTCAAGGAGATAGTTGCAGTGGCTAGGAGCGCCAGATTTTGAATAGCGCTGAGCAGAGTTGGCAGCAATGCAGATGGCACAGAGCAAGGATCAACAACAACGAAGTAGTTTCAAAGGGTCAGTGCAGAGACTAGCAGGAGTCAAGCTTCAACATTCACGTGGCATCATATTGAACATAGTTAGTTCGGTAATTTTGGATGTTTTTCCGTTGTTGATTGATTAACAGCAACAGTATGCAGTGCAGCGGTTGTTGGCAGTGATGGTGCTAGCAGTAGCACATATGCAACACTTGAGAGGGAGTTGTAGTACGGATGCAGTTGTTGGCATTATGACACAGGCTTGGCTCTATGGCATAGGTATTGTCCTTGATGGCAACTCACTCGGAAAATCACTCAAATGACAGTTCAAGCTCACAGGCTCTCAGAATAAAGGAAAAGGAGGTATACGTCGGTTCCCGTTGCCCAAGCCGCGTATACACGCGGATTCACAAACCAAAAGGCGCATATGCATATACACACACTTCCATGCACAAAAAAGCGTGTACAGTTTGGAAAACATGGTTTTTGGTCCTTGGTATTTGGACCTATCGTTTTGGACCATGGTATCTCATCCGAAGTGTTGAACCCAAGCATTTGGACCCAGGTATTGGTTCTAAGTGGTTTTGGACCATGGTATTGAGTAAGGGCTAAGACTATAAAAGGGGGAGGGGATCATTAGGCAAAGGTACTCCAGGATTAAATATCTTATGAAGAGCAAGATCTAGAATACTAGTCATTGGGTTATGGTGCATAGCTGGATCTGAATCAAGGAGAAACCTGAGCGCTAGAAGAAGGATAAGTTCTGTTGATGGGTCAAGATCTTAAGGCTTGAAGAGAAGTATCTTTGTGTCATTTTGATCTGTTATATTTGGCGCATGACTTGATCTATAAATCTGATGATCTGGGTATAACTGATGTCTGAATAGTTGAAAAGGGTAAATTATCCTTTATAGATCTGTACGCAGGTTCAGCATAGCAAAGGCACGTATACACGGTGGTTCGGTAATTCAAAACAATGTATACGCAGGTTTGCCTTAATATAACAGCGTATGCACGCAGGTTCTACATATTGAAGTAGCGTATGTCTCATAAAATATGTTTTAGCTACTTCTATTTATTGTTGCAGTGTTCTGGGTTCAGGATTGGTTTCTGGTTATTGTTACTGTATTCCGGCTACAGCATTCAGAGAATTGATTGTTTGATTCAGTTTTTGGTTGGTGCAAAAGAGATTGGTTGATGCAAATATATTTGATGTTTGATTGATGTTATTGATGGATCCAGTCTTAAAATTTATGAAACGTGGTCCCTGGAAGAAAAGAGAAGGTTGTAGCCTTTTGTAGGTCAGCACCTACGTACTAGTACATCAGCTAGTATAAGAGCCAGGGGGCTGTAGCTCCCTTCTAGGAGACGCTGGAGAACGAGAGAAGGTTGTACGCGGGTTTTCTCTAAACACAGTTGTGTATATACGCAGGTTTACTTAACAGAAGTAGCGTATATCAATTTGTTTATGGAAATGAAAATTGTTAAAGTGCTAATACTAGTTCACCCCCCCTCTCAGTATTATTTCCAACAGCAGTGTTGACAGTGGCTATGTCAATAGAAGTACAATTACAGCAGCAGCGCAGTAGTTGGTGGACAACATGCCAGACATCAGCAGCACAGAGGACGATGCTTCAGAGTCAGAGCAGTATATTGCTAGAGCACATTCTTCGCTAAGAGGGAGTGTTGATTTGGGGTAGCATCAGATGTGCTCTAGGCCTCAAATTTTGCAGGGAGGCTTGGGCACATGCATTCCAAAGAACCCAGAAAGCGTTTTGGGAAATTCCACCCAGAAACGATTTTATTAAAATAAACAATATTTTTAATGGAGTTCCTAAGTCTAAACTTAGGAAAATTAAAATATTAATGGCTATTAATCTAATTGTAGGTGTAACTTCTAGAAGAAGATGAAGATCAAGCCAAAATGACCTGAGCCTTTCATTAGGAGTTAATCTAGGTCGTTGGTTGTCCAACAAAAAGATATAAGAAGGGCCTTGAAGATATTTGGAAAACACATCAAGAGATCAAGAGATCGAATTTCTGAAGTGAGAAGTTCTCAAGAGGAAATTCTGATCGAGGAGATTTCTTGCAGATAGGGGAAGATTTCTTGCAAATTCTGGAAGAAGGAAGTTTTCCTAGGCCGGAGAATACGAGGCAGAGAGAGGGCAGAATGACGTCCAAAGAGAGGCAGACACTAGCCCACATAGAGCTGACTCGGTGGAAGCACAGGCCTTGAGGGAAATCGAATTCCTGCTGAGGAAATCGAGTTTCAGTAGCCAGAAGCTGGGGTGTGAGACTAGGAGGAAAGAAATCAGATTTTCTAGCCGGCAGAGGGTCCAAAGAAGGACCAGCATGATACCCAGCAGAGGTGACGCAGGAACTGCGTAGGAGTGACACAGTTCTGCACAAAGGCTACGCAGAGGCTCCAGTTCATCTTGATCAGACTTAGATTCTCCCAGTGACGGGGTGAGATCGTTTCACCATTCATTTTGTCCAGTTTCTCTCTGTATCCGATTGCTAGTTGCGCATCCAAGAATTGTACTTAAATTTTCTCCTACATAATAATAAAACCCTCAAATCTGTTGCACCAGTTTTCCCGCATTGGGTTTTTCCAGGGACATTTGTCCAAAAACAACAGTGTCTATTGTGTTGTATATTTTTTCTTGCTCAGTCTCTTGTTTCCACATAATTTTAATTAAGTGAAGGCTGCAGTGTATGTATTACGATATTTTCCATAGGAATAAACAAGTAATTTGTTTAAAGGAATTTAACAAATAGGAGTAATATCATTAGTTGTTGCAGTAGGGGTTCCTATTGAGGAATTTTCACAAAGATCGAGAGGCATTTTGAGAAGGGGGACTTGATCTTCCTACAACTACAACCATACAGACAGACCACACTGAAGCAGAAGAGGGACGAAAAGCTAGAGCCCCATTTTTATGGGCCATACAAGGTGATCAGGAGAGTTGGAGAGGTGGCTTATGAGCTGGAGCTTCCACCTGGAAGCAAGATCCACAATGTTTTCCACGTCTCATGCCTCAAAAATGTGTTAGGACAGCAGGTGACAATAGTCACAGAGTTACCTCCGTTGGACGATGAGGGACATCTAGTGTTAGAATAGGAAGCCAATTTGGAGACTAGAGACCAGAAGTTGAGGAGCAGAACTATCAGAGAATATCTAGTACGCTGGAGGAGCTTACCAGATGAGGATGCTACTTGGGATGGTGAGCACATACTTCAACATCCAGCACTGCAGTTGCTCGGGGACAAGCAACATTTGGGAGGGGAGGACTGTAATGTTCCATCCTAGAATAATTTCCCTAAAGTTAATTTCACAATTTTGCATTTTTTGACTATTATGGGGGCCCACGAAATTTTGGGGATGAGACCTAGGAGATGGGGACCGAAATAATTTTGCTAGTGTAATGTGGGGGCCACACCCACATGTAATACACACCCCTTGAAGAGGGAAGTCGAAGTTGCCAAGGAAAGAGGTCGAAATGGTGATGGAGGGACCCTCATGTGAAGGCAAGTCAAAACTATAAATAGAAGGGGCATAACAGCTATTGGGGTCTTTTGTCAACTTAACTATTTTCTTGTTGCTCAAGCTGTTTAGCTAGGTCACAGGTGCTGCTTAGCACAGAGCTTTCTAAGGGGAGAGCTCACCCTTCTTTCGATGGACCTTGAGTGCCACCCTAGGGAGGTAAATTCGTTTTTGCATTGGAGGGAGATTTATGGAGGTTTTAAGAGTATCTTTCAGCCATATCTCTCACCTAATCATGCTCTAAGAGGACACAATGGAGGATCACATGCCACTCATTTTAGCTATTTATAGGGGGTGTTTGCCGGGAGAATTAGGTGTAGCTGCTCCAGGGGAAGGCTAAGCCTTATGAGGAGTTTTGCGGCTAGATATTGCTGCTTGGGGGCAGATCGAATTTCTCTTCTCTAGGGCCTACGCAGGAGACTAATTTTAGGCACATGTGGGGAGTCGAGGAAGAGATTTGTGGAGCTAGATTGTGTAGGGGATTTGAGGAAGTCATCCGAGGAAGTGAAACTCAACATTTTTGAGTGATTGGAGGGATGCTACAGTCATTTTCTAGGAAGGGCGTATTTTCCAACCAGTTGAGGAGAACGTGGTATTTGCGGGTCAATTTCAGGGGTCAAAACAAGACCAAACCCTTTCTGAGTTTTGGTGGGTTTGTTTAGAGGAGCTCGGGGCTAATTTTGCATAATTTTTTTAGCACTGGAGGAGGGTCTTTCAATAGTTTCTTTCCAGCAGACTAAGCAGTTTCTCCAAGGCAGCACAAGGCATATTGGGGCAACTTATTTCCACATCTGGGCATCTTATTTTCCGACTTGGGGCTTGTATAGCTTGCTATTGTGGAAAGCCCAAGTGCACTCCTTTCATACCCCATTGAACTATTGTTCCATATATATAATAAAATGGTTCAGCAAGATGGTGCTTTTGGATATTTTCTAGATGTCTACTTATATTTCTGAATTTTTTGTGTTCATGTCAGTTTTTTCTTTGTTTATCACTGTATTTCCTAAGTAGGAATATTACAGGTACTCCCTGATAGTAGGTCCCTTTAACCATGGCACTTGGCTATAAAGTATTTTCCCCTCCATTCCATCATAATTCACATGGCACCTATTGATTGAAGGGTGAACCAAGGACATGTCACTTCCCCTTTGGCGTTGAGAACACCTAATAGGATCGTTTATTAACCATACCTACCTAGGGAGGTAATCCCATTACATGATTAAGGCCCCAATTTTGGAAAAGAAGCCTTATACGAAGTGTTAATTTTCCCATGTCTTTCAAGCTTGGTTCACCTAGATGCAATAATGTTTAATGTACCTAATGCTGAATGTTACAACACTGGATATTGTGTGTAATTGGCTAGTGGTTCCATCTATAGGTCTGGGCAACCTAACTGGGGTCCAAGTTCTCAAGAGGGGCATATTGACACTCACAGGTGATGCATTGAGAGCCATGGGACTCCGAATAGTTATGGAGCATCATTCGTATCCATGGGCACATTCAACACCCATAGAGTTCCTATACTTTTAACTATATCATTTATGGGATGATGCACCTGGACCAGCATGCCCCCAGACAGCGTAGTAGTACTACAAAGTCAAACACTTGATCCAGGGCCCAGATGGGGTTTGTCTCATGCCTTGAGACATGGGAAGGCTAGCACCATCTTCAATGCCCTTAATGTTGGGGCAAAATCAAGTGTTCACACCACCAGGAGACCCATGAGACCCATGTTTTTGCCCAAAGCCCAAAACTGAGGCCCACATAGGATTTTGCTAGCGATCTAGGGGAGAACCCCTAGAACACAATTTTAAAGGACCTTTACACTTGTCATGGCACTCTAGGCCCCCAACACAGTCCTTAGAAAGGAAATCTGTTAGCATAATGTAAGCTTCTTAATCACTTCAGCTCACACATGTGGAGATAATTATATTTTTTATGAGAGCTACAAGGTCTGCTTGTGAGCTTGCTTGTACTTTTCCCATTATTTTATTGTTTGAGGGGCTTTTAGGCTAAAATAGGCCTTAGTAGAACATATATAAATTAGAGATCATTCCATTGTGATCTATCATGATCACACATTGGAATTCTGGCCTCCTTAGAGGAATTCACACTTGTTTTTTTGTGGATGTTTGGAGATCTTTGGATGCATTTTGATATTTGGAGCTGATCTTGGATATTATTTGGAGCTATTCTTTGGTCTAAAGGATGAAAATCTCGCATGTTATCTTGTAAGTGCACTCTATTGTTGAATATCTATTTCTTGATGTCTAATATATGGAATTATTGGTTCTAGGTTATGCTAAATTATGCCCTAATTTGTTGAATATTAATTGATTTGCTAGCTAGATTAATATTGCATGCATTCATACATAACATCTAATGAATTTTCCTAGTGGATGACTCCTAGTAGCTCTCGCCCAAAACTCCATTTTTCCATTGAGTGGGTAAAACCTTGAAATTTGATTGCTAGGGCATCAAATTTCGGCCTCCTTAGGAACAATCTTGGCTAATATTTAACATCCTTGACTCCATATTCCCAAGGGACAAGGAACCAATCCAATCAATTGGTGATCATTCTCAAACTTTATCCATATTTTCTCTCTCTCAATTCAGCAATTTCAAGGCTAGGTTAGGAAACTAGGGCTTGGTGCAAAAACTTGGGCAAGAGGAATTTTTGTGGTTGGAGAGCCTAAACATTAAGAAGATAGTATTTGGCACAAAACCTATCCTTTTGGTGGGCATCAACTTAAATTTCATCCACAAATTTCCTTGCCCTAGTTGTTAGCTCAAGAGGGAAACCCTAGTTCTCATTCCTTTAACTTAAGGGCTTCCTTGAAGGTTTCATGAGTCGTGGTATAGTTGATATACGTTGGAAGAAACCATTTCTCCTAGCCTTGCCTTTTGGTTGCTCCAACACTTGTCAAATCTATCAAAAGCTAGGTCTTATGCCCTCTTTTCTAGGTCTTATCATAGAAAGATAATTTCTTCCTTTTGAAGTCTTGGACCTAAGTTGTGTCTTTCTTGAAGAGCTCCTAGCGAGATCATTTCACACATCAACTATAGAATATCTATTATAAGTGATCTCTCTCCTACTGGGACTCCTCCCATCGGTGAAAATACGTAAAGAGTAGGGGGTTTTGGCTGTGGTGATAGTGAGCCACTACCTGATTATTGCTTCTTGGTCTAGCTTATGCTTTGTAGGGTTTCCCTCTCCAATGCCTACTAGATTTTGCAACATTTTTGGCGCCATTGCCAGGGAGGAAGCAAATCTAACTTCCCCTAGATTGACGAATCTAAGCTTCTCCTCCATTTGAAGAGGTGATTTCTCTAGCGATAAGATAGATCCTCTTTTGGCAACTCATAAATAAGTCGGTTCCGAATCTCTAGAGAATACTCCTGAAATAATCATAGCTACTAGGACTAGAGCTACTATTAGAAGGGGTGAAATTAGCCTTTCTCCTACTAGACCACTACGAGGAAGTTTTTTGCTAGTAATCATTCCAATCCTAATTTTACTCCTAACCCTAATCCTAACCACAATATCCCCGTGGAAAAGAGATGGAATCTTGTGTCCTTCAAACCTTTAAACTTTGCTAACTTCGCTGGAGCCCCTCATCAATTTCCTAAAAAATTCCATGAATGGCTACCCAAGTTTAATGGAAGTGTTGCTATCTCTGCTGAAAGACATGTGAACAACTTTCTTTGGGCGATATGTCATAGGAATATTGATGAGGAGGACATTGTTATCGTGCTATTTGCATTGACATTTGAAGGCGATGCTAGGGATTGGTATGTTACCTAGCCTCAAGGAAGCATTTCCAACTTTGATCAATTCGAGGATGCTTTCAAGAAGAGGTGGATTCCAATTTAGATGGAATTTGGCTCTTGACAAGTTCCTCCAAATGGCTAAAACTGATAAAGACATGTTGGCTATGGAGAATAATGGGAGATTTAAGGGCTTGCAATACTCTAGAAAGAATTATAAGCAGGTCCAGTCAAGCTCTAATGCAAATCCTCCTCAAGAAAAGGGACCAAGAGAAACCCAAGCACAAAGCCAAGGACCATGAAGTCAAGTTAGACATTGACGCAAGTAGTGTCGTGGGTAAGATGAGTGTACATGTGCCCATAAAGGAGATAGTGAAGCTTGCTCCCCATAGAAGACTAAGAAGGCTCTTGGACTTAATGATGAACTTGATGATCCCCTATCATTTTATAAAATATGCACTTTGATAAGACAAACCTCAGTCATGAGCCATTCTTGCTGAATTTGGCCATTGTTAGGTTGCTTCTCCATAACTATATGCTATATTTGGGGGCTTCCACCAACATCTTGCCACTTAAGATCATACATCAATTAGAGTTGGATATTGCTAGACCTTATAAAAATGTTTGTGGCTTTGATTCTAGGTTCGTCCCCATTCATGGGCTCATTAAGGATTTGAAAGTAACTTTAGTTGTTAACTAGGATATTTTTGTGTTCATGGATGTTGTTGTGAATGATATACCTGATGTGTGGAGAATGTTGTTGCCATTGATATACCTTATGTGTGGAGAATGTTGTTCTCTAGAAAGTGGGGTGTTTCAATCGGTGTGTTAGCTTCCTGCTGCAGCAGGTTATTCATATTTCATGATTGACATTTTACAGGCCAAATATGGCGTACTTTACATGCTGCAATGCTCCATATTTGCTTAACAATCTCCAAACGAAGAAGGCTACTTCAAGTTCATTCAATTGCCTTCCAAATTTTGTAAAGTTTTCCCGGTATCGCCAATTTTTCAGTTAAAGGGAGGTCCAAACAGCTTAATCTTGGTCTCCCTAGGTTTAAATTTCCTGTTTTAGAATGTAGAGAATGCAAATCTGTCCAAAGAGCTTAATCTTGGCAGATTCTTAGATAGGTAGAGAAGCAGAGGAGCCCAACAGCTTAATCTGGGCCCTTGGAAGAAATAAGGGTAGAATGTAGATAGGAAAGCATCAAAAGAAAAATGAATGATGGGTTTGCAAGTCTAAGTGCACCCAAATCAAAAGAAGAAAAAATGCTAGGTAAGTAGGCTGGGTAGGTAGTTCTAAGGTTGCTGGATCCTAATTGTTGATCAGTTCTAGACTTTCAGGTGTCATCTCATTCAGGACACAATCAACAAGAAATTCTATGTGAGAAGCTCAAAAGAGGTATAACTAACTCCCCTTCTCTGTTTTCCCCAATCATTAACTAACTTCCCCAAAAGAGGTCAAGATCTGCTTGACACCTTAAATTCCATCATTTTCATAACACCAGCTTGAGTAAAGATCTGCTTTACTCAAAGTTGTTCCATACTTTCTCTAAAGCATGGTTCTACCCCCCTTATAACAGCCTAAGCTCTCCTGAACTTAGGCTTTCTTACCACCTCCATATTAACCACTAACATTATTATTTAGCTCCCTATTTTCCCCGTCCCCCTATTAATATTGAGTAAATTTCCGCTACGTAATATCCCTTCCCCTGGTTGAAAATAACCATAAGTACCCCCGAGAATTGCTCAGTTTACCTGAAACTTAGCAAGATCCCTTAACCTTCAAACCATCTCCCAGATACAATGGACTCCTTCCAGAGTGTAAAATCCCTCTCAGGTAATCGGACCCCTTACGAAACCTCAAAATGCCCTTCGCACCCACCTACTTCCTCTTTCCTCCCAAACCCTACACTCTGCAGAACCTTAAAGCTAGATCGCATCGCAAGATCGCACTTTCCTCTCCATGAAAGTTATGACCCATCTGTCACCACCCGACGCGATATCACGATATCGGCGGTCGGCGGTCGCAAGCGCCAAATTCCCAACTCAAGCACCCTTCGTTCCCCTCCGATGCGATATTGCGATCACATAGGAGCTAGTTCATCGCATTACCTCTAGTATCAGCACCTCACAATGTCATTCTATACCAGGGACCCACCACAGCTGACGTCATCCACCGTACAGTCGACGTCATGCTGACATCAGCAGCCAGAAAGTCGAAACTTCACGCAGGAAGAAAAATCGCACTTCGGAGCTCCACAACAAGAAACAGAGGCAGTTTTTGATGCGCGATTAGCACGGAGCGCTAATCGCGCATCGCTATGGGAAATAGGTTGTTTCGAGGAATCTTCGGGGAATCTTTTGATTTCTTAGCCCCTTGTGCGCCGAAAAACCCGAAAATCGCCCGATTGTGCCAAAGTGATCGGGTTTAAAGACAACAGCAGATCAAATCATGAGGCATCAAGCGTGTCAAAGAGTATCAGTCGACAACGGAAACCATCAATGTAGCGGCAAAGAGTATCAGTGAAAATCTTGAGCAGCGGCCCGAAGTAGGAGAACATTTAATACCTTCTAGTAGATTCATAGAAATAGGGCGAAGCCACTTGAAGCCCTCAAATCATAATTATTGCACATTTAACTCACACCAAAGCAGAACTACAGTTTCCAAAGCACAATCATTCTAGCAGCACCGTATCTAGCCCCCAAGGGCCACATTGTCACCTTTTCTGATTCAGCTGGCCCTAGCACAGCCAAAAATATTTACTTGCATTTAATTCCAGCGACACTTAGATTTTTGAAGAGTCTTCTAGCAGACCTATTTAGGTCAGTTGTAATGATGTCTTTCCGATATTTTGCTTATAAATACCACCCTGAACAATGTTGTGGGGGGTTGGTTGGTTGGTAGTAGTAGTTGGTAAGTCTCCTTTCCAGCATTTTCTCCGAGCAGAGACTCGCACTGTAACTGTCATAATTTCCATAATCAAAGATTGCTGAAAGCATGGATTGCAGAACTACTTGATGTTTTCTCTTGGCCAAGGAATGATTACGGAATTCCTGTGCTTCTACATGATTCAATAAGTGTTTCTCTCCTCTGTTTACTTTATGCTTTTTACCACTATTCCGCCTTCTAAATTACAGGAAAAAAGAATAGCTTAAGATTTGTTCCATGACACATGTTCAATTTATGCATTTCTCGATGTTTTCTTCAGAAATAGCTATGAGCATGTATACTTAAATGATCTTGTTTACGCTGTTTCTTTCACATATGAATGCATGTTTAGGAATTGTTAATTGCTCCTAGATCCCATTCATCCATTTCTCCTCTTTTTTCAGCATGATGAAATGATTCTCCTTCGCCTTTCATCCCTGATTTTCCTACCATACTTTCAGCTGATTGATAATTGTATCCTGTGTAGCCATCCCGCTCCATATCCCCTTGTGACCAAGAAAATGCAAGAAAGCCCTCAATCCGTGAATCCATGCCCAATGGTTCGAAACTTATCACACCTTACCTTGCCTCTTTGTCCGAGAATCCTACCTTCCATCCAATCACAAACAACACTCCCTTGAAGCCAGAAAGCTAGCCTAAAATCATCAACAAAAGTTGAATCATAAAGAGAGAGCCCTCTCCGGTTGCAGGTGGGCTAGAACCTGCAATCCAAAGATTGGTTTGTGGTTACCTCGGGCGTATCCCTGTTAGGAGCCTAGGGACAACCTGAGTGATAACAGGAGGTTCATCAGAAACTTCTCACAGATTGCTTATCCTATCACATCATTGCATAAGAAAGGTAATAGTTTGAATGGGTATAGGGGTGTGAGTCTAGCTTTGAGCAACTTAAGCAGTTGTTGAAACATGCACCAGTGCTATAGATTGCAGATTCAGACAAAGAGTTTGTAGTATGCACAAATGCTTGCAAGAGAGGACTTGGTGGTTTCCTTATGCAAGATGTACATGTGGTATGCTATGAGTCACAGAAACTAAACGAGCATGAGAAAAACTACTCTAAACATGATCTTGAGTTAGCAATAAACATACATGCACTGAAGATGTGGCGGCACTATCTTCTTGGCAGGAGGTTTGTATTGATGAGTGATCATATTGGGTTGAGGTATTTTTTTGACCAACCGAATTTGAATGCCTGATAGGCTAGATGGTTGGCCACGATTAGTGAGTTTGATTTTGATATCAGGTACATCAAATGTGAAGAGAATAGGGTGGTAGATGCTCTCACTGTGCGGGTATATGTAAATCACTTGGAAGCTATGAGCTCCTGTGGGACAAACTTACATGATAGGATCTTGCAGGCAAGTTAGCAAGATGCTAGGTATATGGATATTGTGCACATATTGCAACAAAGTAATAGTACAAGTACAAGTGATAGTACAAGTGGTAGTACATGTATAGGTACATGTACATGTGCGGGTGCATGAGATGTTGATTATTGTCTTGTAGCAGATGGATTGGTCATATTCAGAGACAGGATATATGTGCTAGATAATAGTGAGCTCAAGAAGGTGATCTTGAGAGAGTTTCATGTGAAACTTTATTCAAGTCACCTAGGTTATCAGAAGACATTGACTACAGTGAGGAAATTTTATTATTGGCCGAATCTGAATAAGGATGTAGCAAAGTTTTTGGCTAGGTGTTTTGATTTTCAACGAGTAAAGGTAGAGTGTAAACTTCCAAGTGGATTGCTACAACTGATCATGATTCCAAAGTGGAAATGGGAGGTCATTTCCATGGAATTCATCAAAGGGTTGTCGAAGACAGTGAGACAACATGATTCCATCATGGTTGTTGTGGATATGTTGACAAAGGTTGCACGCTTCATTCCAATGAAGTCTACATTCTCAGCTAGTGATGTGGCTCAGGTATCCATTACAGATGTATTTAAGTTGCATGGTGTTCCAAAGAATATTGTATTAGATAGGATGCAAAGTTCACTTCCAAGTTTTTGAAGGAGTTTTTTGCAGGTTTGGGCATAGAGTTGGTCTTCAGTACAACTTATCATCCGCAAATTGATGGATAGACAAAGAGGGTCAACAAGATATTGGAGGACATGTTGAGGATGTATGTGATGCATCAACAATGGAAGTGGGATGAGTATCTTCCCTTGGTTGATTTCACATACAACAATGGTTATCAAGAGTCATTGAGGATGAGTCATTTTTAGGCATTGTATAAGCGAAGATGCAATACTCCTATCAGTTTGAGTGATTTGGTTAACATGGTGATGATTGGAACATACATGTTGGTAGACATGGAACACTAAATGTAGGTGATCAAGAAGAATCTAAAGGAAGTACATGATAGGCAGAAGAGCTATGAAGATCAGAATAGGTTGTTCAAGGAGTTCTAGGTTGGGGAATATGTGTACTTTCACATCAAACCAAAGAAGAGCTCCTTGCGGATTGGATCATGTGCCAAGATGACACCATGGTTTTGTGGACCCTTCAATATCATTAAGAGGATTTGGCCACTAGCCTATTGACTTGCATTGCCTCTGACATTGAAAGTCCATGATGTTTTCCATGTGTCATTGCTTAAGAAGTATGTTAAAGATGGTAATCATGTGATTGAATGATCTGTATTGCAGGTGGAACCAAATGGAGAAATCCAGCCAAAGCCTCAATGTATATTACAAAAAAAGGTGCTCATGATTCAGAACCAAGAAATCAAGCAAGTTAAGGTGCAATGGATGCACTTTGGGCCTGATGTAACTACATGGGAGATGGAGGATCATATGCCGGCCATGTATCCTTGTTTTCTGGTTGAGGAAAATCAATTTTGATATGGTGTTTTGTTATATTTTTTCATATGGTGTCTTGGTATATGTTTTGGTGATATTTCTATATGTACATATGTATATGGATGTAAATACCTCCATGAGAGATGTTATAAAGCTCCAAAAAGCGGTATGGGTGTCATGTAATTATGATTGTCATGTTGTTATATTGTCATGTTACTATGCTATCATGTTGTTATGTTGTCATGTGGGTTGGCACTCAACAGGTTGATCATTATAAATAATGCATCGAGCTATGTTATAAAGCTCCATGAGTAGTGTGTTTTCTTTCCAATGTTTTGTTGAGGTGTATGTGTGATTAAACACCGAGGACAGTGTCCCCCAAGGGGGAGGGTTCTGTAACAATAAAAGTTAAAAAATAATAATCACAGTTGATGGGACACTTATTCCAAGATTAATGCTGGGCAAGACATCATAGGGGGTGTTAATTTGGTTGTTTATGGCTAAGGAAATTGGTAAAGGAAATGGCTAAGGCTTTGGAAAAGAAAAATGGCACTTTGGCACATATATTTATGAAAATAATGGAAATTAGGAGAAAATGGAGGTGAAAGGTCACATGTTGCATGTGAGGAGGAAAATGAAGGGAAATAATGGAAAATGAAGAAAATAGAAGCCTTATTAATAAAAAGGCTTCTGAGGATCAATTAGGAACCGTTTGTTAGTTCATTTTTGGAGATCTCTCATTATTATCTCTCTCTCTCTCTCACTCTTGGACACTTAGATTTTTCTTGGAGCACTTTGGCATTGGATAAAGAAAAGTAAAGAAGGCAAGATGAAGCAATGATCAAGCAGGGAAATGCATAATAAAGCAACTACAACAAGATTCTTTGCAGGTATCTATTTGCATGTGCATTTTCCTTGCTAGATTTGGCATGCATGGTGTTGCATGTGGTTGTTTTCTGTCATGGCATGGGTTTTTGTAGGTGTGACGATGTTTTCAGCCTAGCCTTACCATTTCTTGTTAGCCTTGATGAGATGGGTTCTCATACTTTATTTGAGCTGGATTACCAGATGGATTCGAAGCTGAGTGGGGTGGATCTCCAAAATGAAAAACACATGGCCTAGTGGTCCTTGAACTAGATTGTGCATCACAGTAATGCCAATGGCCTAGTAACCCCTGAGCCAGACTATGGGTTGCGAGAAAGCCAAGATTGTGTGCCTCGATGGGCCTAGGAATCCTTGCTAGTGAATGGCGAGATATATGGTAAAGCTAAGAGGTGGATCTCTCTCCTTTGGGCCTAGTAGTCCCGAGATGAGATGTATGGTAAAGCTTGGGGAGTGGGTCTCGATGTAGGGCCTAGTGATCCCTAGATTGAACTGTGGATTACAGTAAAACCTGAGAGACTAGGAGGCACTCAAATTCCTCACGGTGTAGGTGGAAAACTCTGATAGCATCCATGCTTGTTTAGTTCTTTTCGGCTGGTTATGAGTCCCACATTCATGCTTGGAATATGGCACGAGGTTGGTTGGATAAAGAGAGACTTGGGTTAGCCAATATATGGTCGGGTGGAACGTGGTAGTCCCATATCTGGTTGGTTTTTGCATTCATTAATGAGAAATTCATTCCCTTGGTTTTCATGTGTAAATGTACTAGTTCATATGTGGATTTTATGGCTGATATATTTATGGTATTGTTGTTGTTGCTATGCTGGTTATATGTATGTTTTATGATAACAACTATGTATGGCTCTCAGTATGTTTTTACTTCTAAATGAATGAACAATGTATCTATGACCTAATAGATTATAATGTGGCAAAATACATGAGGGAACAATGGTTCTTAGCGATTCTAAGATAAGTATGATATCCCTATGCTTAACTCCATTGTCTACACTTGTAGAATATATGTTTGCAATATGTTTGATGAAATCCCTGTCATGGCTAGTAGGGGCCTAATTAAGGCCTTGTTTAAATAATTTCTTCTACTTAATTGTTTCCCTGTTATTTTATTGCTCTTAAGTTATCATTCCATTCTGAGTAGTGACTTGGTCTCTAGGCCAGAAAAAGTGGCTCAAATCCTGGGGATGCTAGCACGGAACTGGACAAATTGTCCTTGGACACTGGCATATAGGCTTGTGAGAGTGTCTAGAGGTCCCTAGATGCTGGCATGCCCATAGCATGAGCGTGTCTAGAGGGAAAGTGATCAGAAGTTTCAGTGGGACTGAGGGGAAAATTGCTTGAAGTGTTGACATGGTTCTCCGGGGTCTTGTAGTTGATGTGGAAGGTTTGTTTGTTGTGTTTCTATCGATTCCATTTCCTTAAGCTCACATAGGAGGTCGAATCCAACCATAGTAGCCTCTCATCACATGTTTACCCCGGTTGGCTAGTTACTTGGGTAGATGTGGGAGGAGGGTGTTACACTTCTTTTGTATGCATTTTTTTCTTGATTTCTGTAATTACTCCCTTTATATGCTATCTCTCCTTATGTTTGAATATTCTCTTTTGGATGAACATATATGGATTTCTATTCTGGCTATAATTCCCCATGTCAAGGTTAGGTCCTCTTTTATGGAACATGTCTTCTTTTGTGCTTCTAAGACTGCTTCCCATTTGATTATGTTGTATTCTATAATGCACCTTGTTAACTAATATTGGATACTGCTTCTTTTACTGAGGCAAAGGAGGAGTGGTCACTCCTAACCTCTCTCTAAGATTACTTAAAATCTTCTATAGGAAGTGTTTTTTGAAGATATCTACAACCTGTTCTTATGAAGAAATGCATTCTAACTTAACATTTTGATATACTACTTGTTATTTGAGAAAGTGATATTTGATGGGGATGTGCTTGGTCTTTGAGTGTAAAAAATGATTCTTTGACATATTGATATCATAGATAATGGGAATAATTTGATCATGATTTACCTTCATATCTTGCAAATTTTGTTTCATCCAAAGAAGTTGAGTACACCAAGTTTTTGTTGCAATGTATTCTACTTTAACTATAGATAGGGAGATCGAATTATCTTTATTACTCATACAAAAATCTAGGAAATTTCTCAAGTAAAATTCATCTCCACTAGTGATTTTGTTATCATCCACACTACCTACCTAATCAACATGTATATATGTTGTTAGACTGAAGTCTTTATGTTTTGACTACCATATGCCAAAGTCCAAGATGCCTTTCGAATATTTGAAGATTCTTTTCATAGCTATCACATGACTTTATTTTGGATAATATTGGAACCTTCCAACTAAAATAATAACTTGCATGATATCTAGCCTTAATGCTATTAAATAGAGAAACTTTCCAATTATTGATTTGTGCAAAGTTTGATTTGCATAAGGTGATTCATCCTCTTTGCTCAACTTGCATCTTGTGACCATAGTAGTGTTGATCGGTGCATAATTTTCCATACCAAATTTCTTTAATATTTACTTTAGATACGTTGTTTGAAAGATAAACATTGCTTTTTCAAATTGAGCCACTTTTAGTACAAGGAAGAATGATAGTTCTACTAGCATGAACATCTAAAAATTCTTTTGCACTTATTTTACAAAGTTTTGACTCACTAGACCAATATCACTTCCAAAAATAATGTCATCTACATATACCAAAATACTAAACAAATTTTCATTATAAAATTTGATATGGAGATTATTGTCTGTTGCCCCTCTTTTGAAACCTCACTGTTGTAGATATTCGTCAAGTCTTGAGTACCAAACCCTAGGAGCTTTCTTTAGACTCTATAATGAGTTCTTAAATCTGTAGACATAATTTTCATTTCTTGGCAATAAAAATCATTTTTGTTTTTCAACATATACTTCTTCCACTAACTAACCATTCAAGAAGGTTGATTTGACATTTGTTTGATAAACTTTGAACTTTCCGAAACAAGAAAATGCCAAAAAAGTAATGATAACTTCAATTCTAGCTACAAGAGGAAAGGTTTCTTCAAAATACACATGTTCTACATGAGTGTACCCATTGTAGACTAATATAGCCTTTTTCCTTACTACCTACCTATCGTCATTTTGTTTTTTCCTGAAGACCCATCTAGTCCCAATTACCTTCTTACCTTTTGGTCTACAAACAATTTCCCATGTATGATTTTTCTTAATTTGGTCTAACTAGAGACAATATTATTCAAAATTGATAAAGGTGGGTGCTCATAGGTTTCCAAACCTCCTTCTATTGGTGTCAACAACCTTAGGTTGAAATCTGAAAACAATAGAGGTATGTCAAACAAGAATTTTCCCTACATTAATAGTTTACAAGCATTGCATTATTACAAACTCAAGAAAAATGTAGCTCTTTCTCTAGGTGGTAACAATGAATTTCTTTATATATGTAGATTGGTTGTAATTTTATTATGATAGTACTAATTTATTGTTGTTAAATTATCCATAGCATATTATATTTTAGTCAATATTACATTTCCATTGAAACAAATGTCCCACTTAATGATAACAAAAGTTTAATCAATTGATATAAAATTATTTAGTATTAATCTACAATGTAAACTGAAAATTCGATAGGGATAAGATAAATCTTTGATCCGGTTTTCAACATAGTTACCCATCTAATTTTGTCCTACAATACATGTATTATTAAGTATTATATTATAATTTTAAAAAATTATTCAATTATTTTGTAAATATTTAAACATATCAAACACCTCATATAGTTCATATAATGAGAATGTTAAGGCTAAAATCAATTCTCTAAACAAATGTTTATATTTGGTGACCAATAAATTAATTATTAATTAGTGAATTTATGATAAAATTCAAATAAAATATAATTACTGACAACTTTAAATGAACAATGGTTAATACATTAACAAATAAATTTAAAACAATAACATTTCAAATTACAATATATATGAATTTCATTCCAATATGGAGTGTAAAATTGTAAAGAATATATTCATGATAATTAAACTTATATATTATTAGTATGTTAATCTATTTTGTTAAATTTTATGTAATAATAGATAAGTATTATATATTTTCCAATCATTGGATATATATTTTTGATAATGATAATTTTTAAAAGAATTACAATGAAATTTACTAAATACTTATATCAATTTTTTTTGTATGGGTAGAATCTAACACTTTTTCAATCTCATTTAAATAAAACAAGATTTACAACACTATCCATTAAAGAATACATTACATTTACCAATTTATCCATTTTGTTAAAAATAAATTACATTACATTTACTAATTTATCCACGTGTTAAAAATAAATTGTGTCTTAACTAATATTGAAACCCATATGTCAATTATGTTAATTCCTTTGCACTTCCCAAACCCTAGCAGAATTTCTCAACCCATTGTTTAACCAACATATCTCCTCCCCATGGTCCTTCAATCTGCAATAGAACTATACAATACAACTATAAAATGAAATTGAAAACAATAACAATATGGAAGAGAGACTCACCAAGCTTAAGAGATTTCCACTCTAACTCACCAAACTCACAACAAGACTCACACTAATCACTTAATATAAATTTTAGCATTAATACAATTGTATAACATGAGGATGGATAAGACCTTTCTCTCAATTTAGTCTTCTTTTTATAGTAGTGTTTTGTAGTGCGACGTAATTTTGCATGCAAAATTAATAGTTTCTTAAATTCCTTATTATTGAACAATTTTTTATCTATTTGTTCATGAAATTCATTTTTTTATTTTTATATAAAAAAATTATTTTTCCCCCTTAATTTGCTCAATTTCCTCTTAGTTGTTTCTGGATCTCTTCTTACTTATTAGTGTTTTTCAATTTTTATTAACTACTTAGGCGTCATTTTATGTTTTCTATTTTTTTTTTAATTCAACTTTTTGTTGACATTTTAATTCTATAGTTCCTTCACTAAGAATTAGTAAAGATATTGTGATTTATCATAAAAACGATAAGATATTAGTAAAGATATTAGGTACGCCCACCTAATATAGGGTCCAAAAAATTTCCAAGGGCGCTGCCCCAGACTGTTGTCCCCCTGAAACCCCCCAATAGGGGGGGTTGTTCCGCCCTTGTGATCTCCTTGCTGCACCCGACGCAATGAACAGGGGGGATATCGCCCCCCCTCGCGGGTGCGACTAGTCGTGGAAAGAATATAACACACACCCAACATTCTCCCAATTGTTGCTTTCTTTTCCACACAGGGGGTCACATGAGATCTTAGCCATTGGTCCATGCCTGTAATGCCCATTCTTTCTCTACACCGAGAAAATTCTCGGTGCTCACAGACTTTGTCAATTCATCTGCAACATTCTTTAAAGTGTCCACCTTTACTAGCAACACCTTTTTGTCCTCAACCATATCCCTCACAAAGTGATACTAAACATCAATGTGCTTTGTATTTGAATGATAAGCAAGGTTTTTTGCCAAAAAAGAATGCACTTTGGCTGTCATAGTCTATCCTTATAGTTCGATGTACTAACCCCGTGCTTGAATGCAATCTCTACAACCAAATTGCTTCCTTGCTTGCATGAGTGGCTACCATGTATTCTGCTTCTATAGTTGAAAGTGCCACTACAAAATGTCTCTTTCTCATCCAACTAACTCCACCTCCAAATAGGTTAAACACATACCTACTTGTAGATCTTCTCTGATCCAGACCTCTAGCCTAGTCTGCATCAACAAAGCCACGGATGTCCAAAATATGTCCATTCCTGGTCTTCCTTGGTAGTACAAACCATAATCACCAATGCCACGCAAATACCTGAAAACCCGCTTCACTGTTGTCCAATGCTTCTTCCTTGGTTTTGACATAAACCTACTCAATACTCCCACTGCATGTGTAATGTATGCTCTAGTATAGACCATTGCATACAACAGGCTACCAACTGCACTTGCATATGGAACACAGGACATATCCTCTTCCTATTCTTGTGTCTTGGGACACTGTTCAACAGATAACTTTACACGTACAAGAATAGGAACCTTCATTAGTGTACTATCCTGCATATTAAACCTCTACAATATTGTCTCAAAAAACTTCCCCTGGTTTAACCAGAGCTTCCTATTTTCCCAATCTCGTTTAATTTCCATGCCCAAAAGATAATTTGCAGCACCAAGATCCTTCATGTCGAATTTTGAGGAAAATTGGGTCTTCAAATCCTGGATAATTTCTTTGTCATTTCCAATCAACAACATATCATCCACATACAATAATAGATAAATAACATGGTCACCAATTAATTTAAAATACACATAGTGATCCACTTTGCTTCCGGTGAAGCTAATTCCCCATATAAATATATAAAATTTATGATACCACATTCTTGCTATCTGTTTTAACCCATACAAATAATTTTTTAACCTACATACTAGTTCTTTCTCACCCTCCACCGCAAAGCCTTTAGGTTGCTTCATGTAGATCTCTTCTTCTAGATCCCTGTGAAGAAATTTTTTCTTCACATCCATCTATTCTACCTCAAAATAAAAAGTAGCAGCAACAAATAAAAGTAATCTAATAGAAGCTACCTTGGAAACACGAGAAAAAATATCACTAAAATCAATTCTTGATACCTAGGAATAATATTTTATTACCAACAGAGCTTTGTATTTCTCCACCTTGCCTTCTGCATTCATCTTCTTCTTAAAAACCCATTTACTTGCAATGGGTTTCCTTCCAGCTGACAAATTCACTAGATCCCAAGTCTCGTTTTTATCCGAAGATGCCATTTCATCAACCATGGCCTCTTTCTAGAGTTTGCCATCCTTTGAATCTACTGCCTCCCTAATAGTTCTGGGATCATCATCAGTAATAGATAAAGAAAAAATTGAATAGAAAGCAGATGGACCATACCTTTCTGGTTGCCTTATTTCATGAACTTATCTTCTCATAACTAGAGTTTGTGACTCTTCATCTTTTGATTCCTGTTTTTCTGTAGAGACTGATTCTTCCTCCTTTAGCTCAAACTCTATCTTCTCAGGTTCCTTTGGTAAGAATTCAGTTTAATAACAGATTTCACCTCTCTAAACACCACATCTCAACTATACACAACCTTGTTTTTGGGTTCTAAATCTTATAACCTTTTAAACCATCCTTATACCCAATAAAGATGCACCATTCAGATTTACTATCCGACTTGGTTCTTTTATCCTTTGGAACATGTACATATGCATCACAACCAAATACCCTCAGATGTGAAAGATAGGGTTTCTTACCAGTCCATACCTCATGTGGTGTCTTATCCTCTAACGCTGATGAAGGTCATCTATTGACCAAGTAACATGCAGTCTCCACTGTCTTTGCCCATAATTCTTGTCCTGACATCACACCACTGAGCATGCTTCTTTCCTTTTCCATAAACGTCATGTTCATTCTTTCTATAACTATGATTTGCTGAGGTGCGTATGGAGTATTCTTCTGCCCTTCTATGCCACACTTCTTAAATAACTTTATAAATCCGTTATTGCAGAACTCTCCACCATTATTTGTCCTCAACACATTTATCTTCTTCTCTATCTGACTTCCCACCAAAGCCTTAAATTCTTTAAACCTGTCAAGGAATTTAGATTTCTTCTTGAGGAAACATATCCATGTATTCCTTGAGAAGTCATCTATAAATGATACATAGTACACAAACTTACCCGGTGATGGAACTGACACTAGTCTAAACACATCATTGTGCACATGCTCTAATCTCCCTTTCACCCTTTGTTGGGTAGCAGAGATCCCACATAATGGTTTTGGGGCAAAAAGCCCAAAAAGTAGGATTAAATTATTGTAAAAAATCCGAAGTATGCGGAGCGCGAAGTATAATAGGATTGAGTCAAAGGGTAGTCCACCCGAAAATAATGTAAAGAAATATAAATAGAGTCAGCCCATGCAGGGATCGCGGGCCAAGGAAGGGTATAAATAGAGTGTGACTCTATGAGGGAAAGGTAGTTCGGTTTTTGAAAAATATGAAATGTAATGGGGTTTTGAAGAAGATAGTCTGAAAGCGTCAGTAAGTCTGAGTCGAGGGTTAGGGTAGAAGGTAGAGGCTCCGCTGCTGTGTGCACAGAGGCCTGGAAAGTCTGCAGTTGTGTGCATAGCGGATCTGAATGTATTGAGGATAAGTGGAAATAAAGATAAGTTTCTTCTAAAATTCTGTGTTCCTTTTGAGTTGTCACAAATCTGACTTTCATAATATCTGTTTAATTTTCTCTGCTTATTGTATGAATGAATGTAAATATGGGTTCATTTTAATGTGCGAATCAGTTGTGTTGGCTAAATGCTTGCTTAAAGACCCTATTAATTTATAACCATATCCTCCAATAGAATAGCACGCTAATAAGAAAGGTATAATCAATCTAGATCTGTGCAAATACCGAGCAGCGTGGAGCTGTAAACCGGTGCGTGAAGCCTCCAGACCACACCAAGACATCTCTAGGGTGTGGAAACTTGGTTCTAGCACCCTCACCTGCTACCTAAGGTGAGACCTCAGCCTGCGCTTCATGGGCTATTGCTGAAAGGGTTGGTAGTTGCGGGATTTGTTTGGCTAAATAACTTTTCCAAACCTGGGTCAGGCCAAAATAAGCCAACAAATGGTTCCGTTATCAAGACCGGGATCTACATAAGGGGTGTCTAGTGTGAAGCGCGGGCACTCTATAGATAAGAACATTGAAAAATCAAAAGGATTAGGGATGGTAGTAGAGTAAGGGTAGCTATGGTGAACATGATTTAGTTACCAGTGTTCAAAGGATCAGGAGGCAAAGACCCGGAACAATTTTGGTACGTGCTAACATCAGTATGGAACACGCAACAAGTCGCAGACTATAATATCAAGAAAGCCATTTTAGTTAGCGCACTGCAGGATCGAGCGCTAACATGGTACATGAAGTATTCAAGAATCAACCCAATGACAGGGATATCAGACATCCATACTGAATTAATAAAGGAGTTTAGCCGACCAAAGTCAGAAGCGCAGTCAGTTGTAAGATTCAAAGAGATCACAATGATGCTTGGTGAGACCCTGTGGGACTTGGATCATAGGTTGAAAAGCACCATTTGCAAGGCCAACATGACCCTAACAGATGCACAACACCCTGCTTGGTTCGTCGCATCATTAACACCATATTTGAAGATGACTTTGTCACAACAAAAAATCTCAACCCAAGCAGAAGCGCTGGAGGCAGCAATGTGGTTCCACAAAACCCCGGTACAAGACCCAGGGTTGGGAGTTCAGTAAATCCAAGCGCAGGTCCAAAATTTGTGTTTGGAAATGCAAAAGTTAAAGCAGGAACATACATCATGTTCTAAAGTTTGGGAGGAAGTGTGGTGTATAAAGTGCAGGAGCCAGGGACATGATAAAGGTCACCGTCCGATCTTGGTGAATTTTGTGGTCACGGAGGGACCGACACCATTGCGACTAGAGGCACAGGCAGGGCCAAGCACGATCACCCCACTCTGGTGCGCAATCTGTTAGGTAGGAGGAAAGCACAACACTGATAACTTTCATTTATTGCCAAAATACAACCAGACCACCTAGCAGCTCTTTTGCAACTTTTGTAGATCAGTGGGTCATGAAGAAAGAGATTGCCATAACTATCAAATGTTGATGGACCAGGCACCTTCCTACAAAATGCAGACTGAGGTGCAAGGTCAGGATCCAGCCATGGTGCGTGGTGGGTTCCTAGGATAGGGTCGAGGATGGGGCGGAATGGGATTAGGAAGGGGCGAGCAGCTAATCTGTTACAACTATGGAGGACTGGGAAATTACGTGCGGGGTTGTACCAATCCAACCCAAAAATCATGTCCTTATTATGAGAAATTCGATCATGAGTTACTAGATTGCCCCATGCTGATAGCACATATTCGCAACAAGAAGGCAACGCCTCCTACAACAACACAAAATGTGTTGATGATGAGATTCGAACCATGCGACGATGAACCCATGGTAAACATGGTAGTGCGGAGTGGCACAACCACAGGAACGGTCAATGGGGAGAACAAGATGGAAGCTAGGAAAAGCTTCACGGGCATCTCTACTCGAGGTAGTAGGGATTGAACTGAGCTAGCTAGGGATGCCTCGATGTTGAATACCTTCTTAGAGACATGCATAAAGCTGCTTTGCGATAACAGGGCCGTTAAAGGGTTACAGGAAGTGATTAATAGATACGCAGGATGGGGTGAACCTCGCACAGTCCGAAATTTAGGAAGAAACACATCGCGGATGGGTCAGGAGATGCTGTTAACAGCGGATATCGGTGACTACGAGATGGATCAGGTCATTCTGGACCTAGGTTCAGATGCAAAAGTATTGCCTAAACAAACCTGGGAGCATATGGGCAAGCCCGCATTGCAATGGTCCCCGATTCAATTACGGATGGCCAATCAACAGAAGATCTTGCCCATGGGAAGACTGCAAGGAATTACAATAGATATTGATGGCGCAAGTACCCGGATGGATTTTGAAGTTATTGAAATCATGGAAGAAAGTAGCCCGTACCCTACATTGCTAGCGATAGACTGGGCCACTGACATGAATGGGGTTATTGACCTCAAGTAGAGAAATATAGTATTTGAGAAGAAGTCGCTCTGTGTAGTTGTTTCATTAGATCTAATAGACAGACTGCACTACATAGAACCTATTGCAATGAAGAAAAGGACAATACATTGGATTGTATCTACAACATTGCTACAAATAGGCCAAAGGAGGAGCGAAGACTCTCGCGAGGCTATGTCGGCTTATGCACTAGCGATTTAGATGAAGAGGACGAGCGATGGTGAAACAGGGTGAATGGGGTAACCACGTTACACTGTAATATGATGACGAAATTTCTATATTGCGTTAAAGCTCAAAACCGCGAGTTGTCGATGTATGATGGGTTGACAATAGTGGATGAATTCCTGGTTAAATTGAAAAGCGTGGTACCAGAAGACCAACGGTTTGATGCGCTAAAATGGACATTGCGTGCGACACCGATGCGATGGTGGGACACCCATGAAGGGACCTTCAAAAATTGGCGAAGTTGCAGGTGCATGATGCAGATAAGATTTGGGAAGCCAGAGTTACGAATAATGGAGAAATACGATGGACGAGATGATCTGCACCTGCACCTGACTAGATGGACCAAAGCTTATGGTGCGGAGCCTCAACCAGAATGGGTGCACTTATTTTATCATACCCTGGATGTCATTCCAAGGAATTGGTATACGGAAACAAAGCTCCGACATGGCATCGGAGAGTGGGATATCCTGCGTGAAGGGTTTTTGTCGACATTTCTCTTTGAAGAACAATGGATGGATACCATGGACGATGCATTATAGCTAGTAAAAACCACCATATTTAGAACACCACCAGAACCAGAAGAAGTCATGCCGTCAGATTGGTCGCGATAGTTGAGCCAGGCCTTAGCATGTTACAATGTACAAGTAGAAGATGATGAGTATGATCCACGTAACATTAATATACCAGAATTCGTATGGAGTCATGAGGTGCGTGGCCCTAAGATAGAAGACCCAGACATCACGACACCATTGAAAACAAAGAAAATATCAGAATAGAGGAAGAGCCGAAGTATGCTATGCTTGGGGACTATTGGGATGACGCCACAGTGGAAAAGGTCATTGAGTTGCTCCGAGAATACCGAGACTTATTCCCTACAAAAATTACGGAGCTGAAAGGTATTCTAGGAGACTTAGGAATGATGAAGATAAATTTGAAGCCAGATGCAAATCCAGTGAAACAACGACCCTCCTGATTGAATCCAAAATACAAAGCAAAAGTCTGCGAAGAATTGAAAAAGATGCTGGTAGTAGGAATTATTGAACCAGTCGAGGAGTCCGATTGGGTAAGCCCTATGGTCGTGTAGGAGAAGAAACAGAAGGGTGAGATCCACATCTACGTCGATATGTAGAAGCTCAATAATGCGTGTGTTAACGATCCGTTTCCAACACCCTTTATAGATGAGTTACTAGAAAATGTGGGTGGGCAAGAAGCATACTCCTTCACAGATGGATTCTCTGGGTATCATCAGATCAAGATCATGCTAGAGGATCAGAGCAAGACAACTTTTGCTACTGAATGGGGTTATTTTTAGTATACGGTAATGTCCTTTGGGCTGAAGAATGCACCAGCGATATTTTCCCATATTGTGGTAGCGACGTTCAAGGAATTTATCCACAAGTTCTTAGAAGTATACCTAGATGACTGGACCATATTTGGCTTGGTTAAGAAACATGTCGCGAGTTTATGATTGATGCTGGATACCTACCGTTGGCACCAGATTGCACTCAACCTAAAGAAGTGTACTTTCCTCATCCCTTTTGGGAACTTGCTGGGCCATGTGGTTTGTAAGCAAGGACTGATGGTGGATCTAGCAAAGATCGCTGTCATACTAAATCTACAAGCACTGCAAAGTGTAAAACAGCTATGCACTACATTAGGACACACGAGCTACTGTCGGAAGTTTATAAAAAGCTATGCCCAGATCACAGCTCTAATGGAACAGTTACTAAAGAAGGATGCTACGTATTGCTCGAACGAGGAATGTAACAAAAGCCTAGAAATGCTTAAGGAAAAGATGGCATCTGCCCCTATCTTGGTCTTTCCAAAGTGGGACGTTGAATTTCATGTACATGTCGATGCATTGTGTATTGCGTTGGTACGATACTCACTCAAGAAGGAGCGGAGGGAATCGATCACCCGATTACGTTCGCAAGTCGCAGGTTGTCCAAAGCAGACAAGAATTACTCTACTACTGAGCGGGAAGGATTGGTGATGGTATACGTGCTCCAAAAGTTCTGTCATTATCTACTTGGAGGACATTTTAAGATGTATACTGGTCACTCTACGCTCAAGTACCTAGTAAATAAGCCTGTGTTGGGGGGGCGCATCTGTCGATGGTTATTGTTGTTTCAAAAATATGACTTTGAGGTTATTGTAAAGCCGGGATGTTTGAATGCAGGTTCGGATCACTTGTCCCGAATTGAGACCGGCGAAGAACCAAGAAATCTAGAGGAGGGACTCTTGGACGCTTAGTTATATGCCGTACGTGTTGCAGATGGCCACTTTGAAGATATTGTCCACTTTTTAACTATGGGCACTGTGCCACAGGGGTATTTTGTCCAGCAAAAGAAGGAATTAGTGATACGCGCAACAAAGTTTACCGTAATTGTAAGCCACCTATACAAGATGGGAAATGATGAAATATTGCGTAGATATGTAGCAGAATTTGAGCACGGACAGATCCTGGCCGAAGCACATGGAGGGGTTGCTGGCGGACATTATGTGGGCCGCACCATAGGCTAGAAGATTCTTCGCGCTGGATTATGGTGGCCCACTCTACATCAAGATTCGAAAGCATATTGTCGGGCCTGTGATGTATGTTAATGGACGGACAAACCATCACGGAGGGATGAAATGCCCCTTCAATCACAGATGACACTACAACCATTTGAGAAATGGGTGATCGACTTCATTGGGCCTATTGAACTGCGTGAAAAGACAGGCGCACACTATATCATCATTGCGACTGAATATTTGACTTGATGGGCCGAGGTGTAGCCAGTTAAGGATTGCACGACTGCAACAGGAACAAAATTCTTGTTCGAGAACGTACTGACTAGGTTTGACTGCCCCAAAATTCTCACGAGTGATAGGGGAACGCATTTTTTGAATGAAATGATCAGCGCACTCACTGAGGAATTCCAGATATATCACCAACAGAGTACGCTCTACCATCCACAGGCAAATGGGACCATTGAAGCCTTCAACAAAATTTTGGAGGCTACGTTGACTAAGGTCTGTAATGTGCGACGAATTCATTGGGACTTACGCATCCTTGCTGTGTTATGGGAATACCGAACTACGTGCAAGAAGTTGACAGGCCAAACACCATTTCACTTAGTCTATGGCAAGGAGGCCATTATGCCTACGGAATATATTGTGCCTAGTCTACGGATCACGGAAATCACAAGTATGGCAGACTGCGGGGCATTGGAGGAAAGGCTCGCACAGCTAGAAGAATTGGAGGAGGAGCACTTTCTGGCCGGATTCCATCAGTAGGTACAGAAACAGCGCAAGAAAGCGTGGCATGATCACCATATCAAGGAACGCACCTTCAAAGAAAATGATCTAGTCTTGCTTTATGACAGTAAGTTCAAAACATTCCCAGGTAAACTCCGCATGCACTGGCTGGGACCTTATGTCATCAAACAAGTTACTAATGGGGGCACAGTTCAGCTGGCTAAACTTAATGGAGACCCCTTCCCAGGAAGAGTGAATGGTAGTCGCCTAAAGCTCTACATGGGCGGGCCGACCATCTGACTAGCCGATGAGAGGATAGTCTCACCAGTCCACCCAGTTGAAAGAGAGTGTGGGACGATAAAGCAGCTTGGGGGATAGATGCGCGAGTACTATGGTGCGTGTAAATTTGACCAAACTCAAGGATCGCGGTTGAGCGAAAAGGATCACACGGATGCACTGATACAAGGAATGATGACTGTTGATACCACTACTCATGACAAGATGGCTTCATTATGGCAAAAGGGAGTGGGCGGTGGGCCATTAAGAGGAACAGTATGAGCCAGATATGAAACGAGCTACCACAGATTTTACACGAACAGGTTACACGCGCTGGAGCAGGCGGTAAGCAGTGAATTTGAAATTCGCATGGATTATAAATCATCGAGGGCGACCTACACTTCAGAAACACATATGAAGCTGTTCATTATCTCTACACAAGGAATGCGCCCGATGGTATTGATCTGGCCGTGATCTAGCCGATGGAGAAGCAGGACTCTCTAAGGAGTATGGGGTTGACCATTGCGGGCGTCCCAAATGATACAACATCACTGGTAGGGGATGTATCGGAAAAGAGGGAACACGAAGCAGAATTTTTTTGGATGCCATCACCTTGCCCAGGGGCAGGTCGACGCAATACGACAACACAATGAAAGGATGGATAGAGGGTGACCATGAGTAGATATGTAGTTAACAAGTCATCTTTGATGTCCCTCGAAGACTGGGATCTTGCGGATAGCAACCAAGGTCTTGCAAAATTGCAACACAAGTTGCAGCAAACGATGCAAAGAGAAGATATGAAGGTCGGAAGTGGCTGCGGTGGTACTAGGAGGTCCCGTATGCGGCTCCCCCGCTCGTGGTAAAATCTTGTAAGGGGGTGTTCTGTGTTAATCGAGAAGAGAAGAATGAGCATCATCGGTTGTGAGACGTGGTAGAAACACTGAAGCAGGAGCCAGACGAAGCGTTGTAGGAGACAATGAGGGAGCAATAGGATGATGAGCGCCACTCAAACGGAGGTGAACTGCGAAAGCCAAGGCAGAGCATCTAGCCATGCTGGTGAGTGACTCAGGATGAGTCACGATAATTGTGTTGGGGGATTGTTGGGTAGCGGAGGTCCCCCGTAATGGTTTTGGGATAGAAAGCCCAAAAAATAGGATTAAATTATTGTAAAAATTCTGAAGTATGCAGAGCGTGAAGTATAATAGGATTGAGTCAAAGGGTAGTCCACCCAAAAATAATGTAAATAAATATAAATAGAGTCAGCCTGCGTAGGGATTGCGGGCCAGGGAAGGGTATAAATAGAGCGCGACTCTATGAGGGAAAGGTAGTTTGGTTTTGGAAAAATATGAAATGTAATGGGGTTTTGAAGAAGATAGTTCGAAGGCGTCGGTAAGTCCAAGTCGAGGGTTGGGGTAGAAGGTAGAGGCTGTGCAGCTATGTGGACAGAGCCTTGGAAAGTCTGCAACTGTGTGCGCGGACCCCTACAGCTGAGTGCACTGGGTGGATCTGAATGTACTGAGGATAAGTGGAAATAAAGATAAGTTACTTCTGAAATTCTTTGTTCCTTCTGAGCTGTCGCGAATCTGACTTTCATAATGTTTTTTTATTTACTCTGCTTATTGTATGAATGAATATAAATCTGGGTTCATTTTAATGCGCGAATCAGTTACGTTGGTTAAATGTTTGCTTAAAGACCCTATTAATTTGTAACTGCATCCTCCAATAGAATACACGTTAATAAGAAAGATATAATAAATCTGAATCTGTGTGAATACCGAGCAGCGCGGAGCTGTAAACCGGTGCGTGAAGCCTCCAGACCACAACAAGGCATCCCTAGGGTGTGGAAACATGGTTCCAGCATCCTCCCCTGCTACCTCAGGTGAGACCTCAGTCCACACTCCGCGCGCTATTGCTGAAAGGGCCGGTAGCTGTGGGATTTGTTTGGCTAAATAACTCTTCTGAACCTGGGTCAGGCCCAAATAAGCCAACACCCTCTTAACGCCAAAGGGGAAACTCACCCGATTCTACTTCCCATATACACAATGTTCACAAAAATCAAAATCTAGAGAGAAATTAGACATACCTTCTACCATACCATTACCATGAAGTATTCGAATGCCCTTCTCTCCAATATGTCCAAGCCTTTGATGCCATAACATGGTCTTTTCTCTAGAGACCAATATATTTTCTGCTCCACTTTCAAGAACCACAAAACTGTTACACTAATCAATAACAATACTACCTAGAAGCTTGTACAAAGTTCCAATCCAAACTCCTTGCATCAATTGTAGTGCTCCCTGAACCATCTTGTCGGTCTCTTTCTCGAACACTGTTTTTACATCTGCATCATCCATCTTGCTTACAAAAATTAGATTTTTGGCCAATGTAGGAATATGGAGAACACCCGGACGTTTTCTAATCCTTCCACCTTGTAACTTCAACTTGAATTTTCCACGTCTGATAATTCTAGTATTTCTATCATCCCCTAAGAAGACATCTCCGCCATCATATTTCTCTTACTCACATAACCACTCCCTGTGGAGAGTGAAGTGAAAGGATGCGCCTGAGTCAATCAACCATGCCTCATGATCTACATGTGTACTTGAAGAAGAATCCAAGTACACATCTCCACCTTCATCTGAGGTGGTTTTCACCTCCACAGAAGGAACATCATTAGATCCCTTTCCTTTCTCAGGAGATTTAGATCTATAGCCATTTTTGTAGTTCCCTTCCTTTCCACATTTCTAACATACCTTTACAAGTTTTCCTGGATATTTAGATCTTCCACTTGAGGACTTATTTTTGCTTATGTTCTGGGATCGTCCTCGTATAGACAAGGCATATCCATTCTAGCTCTCCATATTTTTTTGTCTCATCTCCTCTGACAACAAGGATGAGACTATTTCATCAAAATTCAAGGTAGTTGTATTTCTACTTATAGGAACAACGAGACTATCCCACAAATCTGGTAGAGAACACAACAAACTAATGCATTTATATTCATATGAAATTTTTGTATCAACATATAACAATTTTCTTACCACAATATTAAGGGAATTTAGATGCTCTGGCACCAAGTCTCCATCCTTCATCCTAAGGTTATACAATTTTTTTTTGTAGGAAAAATTTGTTCACCATCTTGAGCTTCCACAACTAAAAAATCTAGCTATTAAATTTCTTGATCTTTATCTTTCTAGTGCTTTCCATCTTCTTTTACCACAAGAACCGATCTCGTAGATCTCCCATTGAATAGAGTCTACCATAAGCTTGAACAAACCCCTCAGCAACAAAGGCGTCCCCTTGAAGCAAAAACAACTCCGATACAAAATGTAGGTTTTAACCCTATATATAAATATGTTGCATATGGATTCTAAAAGCAAAAAATAAACAATGGTGAGAACATAAAACATAAAACATAAAATAGATATACATATGAATTTTCCCCTGGATCCGAAAACTGAGTCTACAAGATTGATTTTTCATTATATTCCTTTCAATGTTACAAGACATATATATACATGTTGAAGATTTCATAAACCACAACCCATTAACCCTGTATTAGAACATAACCTTAGTTCCCTTAAACAAATCTACGAAATACCATGGGAAGAAAACCATCATGCCCAAAACCATGTGCGAAACTCATGCACAAAATCATAGGTAGGTCCACCCACCTAAAATAGGGTCCAAATTTTTTTTCCCCAGGCACTGCTCCAGACCTCGTGTAGGGGGGCTCTGCCCCCCTGAAATCTCCCGACAGGGGGGGGGGGCTGTGCCACCCTGTGACCTCCTTTTTATGCTCGGTACAATGAACAGGGGGGGTTATAGTCCCCCCACATGTGCAACTAGTTGTGGAAAGAATATAACACACACCCAACAAAAACAAGAGACAAAATTCTACTCCACTGATCTTAGAAATGAAAATCATAATTTAGAACAACATGCATAGACATGCAATAAGAAAAAACATGAATACACAATGATTTCTAGGGGAACCCAACTAGGAAAAACCCCTCAAGCCTTTTTACATTAATAAGATGAATAGAGAAACTATTACAATTGCTAGCTCCAACTTTGAGCTTAACTTGCAAAAGAATAACTGTTATATCTGCTTAATGATGAAGTCCAACCAACACTTAGCTAAATCTTTGCTCACCAAGCCTGTTATTTCCTTGTGCAAATCTTGACGAAATTATCCCCTATTTCCTAGGAATTTGCTCCAAATTGATTATGCAATTCCCAGGGATTGATCATAGATTGCTTGCAACACCTGTACACTCAAAACTAGTTTACAACTGATGTTACACTGCCTTTTCATCTCCACTTCAGATGAGGAATTCAAAGTCCTTGCATGCACTAGTTATTTTGGGCTGATTGATAAGTTAACTGACCGATATTTGAGTTAAATTGTTGTCCAATTGCACCATTGACCTTCAAATGACTCTATCAATAGTTAGAGGTCGGTTAACTGAATACAATTGAAAATAAATGAACTAGATTATTACAATTTACCAATCACAAATGCATAACTTAACTCCAAGCCCTCTAACTCAAATTTGCCGAGCTAACTAAGTGAAAAGAGCCATGTCACACAAGTTAACTACCTCCAAGTTGTCCTTTCGATGTGGAAATTCGATTTACTCAATTTGACTAAAGCTAAAGTCAAATTGAGCCTTTCTTGCTACAATTTTGAACACTCCATCTTAGCAAGAAATGGATTTTCCACCACCCTTATCCTGCACCTATGGAATTCGAATTTACCTTTTGACAATTCCTTTGTCAATATTTCAACATATTTTTCCTCAGTTGGAATGTATTATAGAAACATAATTCTCCTCTGCACACAGTCCCACAAATGATGATATTGGATATCAATGTGCTTGGACTTGTCATTAAATACCATATTCTCAGAAAGCTTAATGCAACTCTAATTATCACAATATATCACAGTCAAATCCATCTCTTGACTGAATAGCCCCAAAAGTATTTTCCTCATCCAAATTGCTTCACATGTTGCTTGGCTTGCATCCATTTATTTAGTCTTTGTTCAATTGAATGCCATAAACCTTTGCTTCCTGTTGTACTGAGAAATAGATGCAGACTCAAATTGAAGATAAAACCTAATGTAATTTTCATTTTAGATGGACTCCTTGCCTAATCTGCATCGGTGAGGCCTTGCAACTTCACTCCCTTTGTTTGTATGTACCATAATCCATACTAGGTAGTGCCTCTAAGTTATCATAACATATGCTTTTTTGCATTCCAATATAATTTGGTAGACCTCACCATAAATTGGCTAAGCTGGTTGACTGCATAGCACATGTCAGGCCAAGTGTTTACAAGATACATTAGTGAATCCAGAAGTTACATGTAAATTTTGGCATCAACTTCCTCACATGAAGAAGCATACTCCTTCCTCCAATTTGCAGCTAACAGTGTGTCCACGGGCTTGCACTTATTCATGTGAAATCTCTGAAGTATCTTGCTAGCATACTTTCCTTGAGACACAAACAATTAACCATCACCCCGCCATACTTATAGCTCGAGTAAGTAATGCATGAGGCCCATGTCTTTCATCTTGAATTCCCTTGTAAGATCATTTTTGCAAGAGCAGATCAACTTCTCATTACTAGTCAATATTAAATCATCAACATCCAAAACAAGAATAAGAAACTTACTATCTACCACAATGTGATAGAGGTTCACATCTACTTCACTTTTGGTGAAGCCTAATCCAATGAGATAATTATTGATCCAAGTGTACCATGCTCAAGGTGCCTGTTTGCGACCATACAATGATCTCTTGAGTCTGCGCACATGTGACTCCTACTCATATGTCTCAAATCCTTCTAGATTCTATATGTAAATTTCCTCCTCAACAACACCATTGACAATATTCACATCCATATGGTGGATTTTCCACCCCATCTGCATAGCCAATGCTAGAATGGATATGATTGAGGAATATCTTGCAACTGGTGCAAATGTTTCCTCATATTCCACTCCCTCTATCTTAGAGAATCCTTTGGCCATAAATTTGGCCTTGTACTTCTCGATGCTCCTGTCAGTTGCATGATTTGTTCTATAGATCCATCTGAAACTAACCACTGATTTCAATTCTGGTCTCGACACAACCTCCCATACACTGTTCTCCATGATGGATCCATATTCTTCCACCATGGAATCAACCCAAAAAGGTTGAGAAACTACTTCCTCAAATGAAGAAGGCTCTATCTCAATGAGATTTGTAATGAGCACCATGTAACTAGTGTACCTATCAAGTGACCTCCTTTGCCTGCACTGTGATGTAGGGGCTCCCACATTCTCCCTAGTTTCATATAACAATCTATCATCTTCTCTGATTCTCTTTCTCCCCTCTCTGGAAGATTCTGGTTGAGTGGGTGCCTCCACTCTGCCTCTTGAATGATCCACTACATGTGGCTACTCCTCAACATCCTAAAGCTCATCACGAGGCTCCTCCTTTGGAGCTGGAAGCTCTCGCTTTGATGGGATACTAAGGTCCCATTCCAGAGAGCATCTCATCACCTTATCCTTATAAAACTTGACATCTCTCCTCGTAACTATCATCCTCAGTGAAGGAAAATAAACCTGGTAATTGTGTGGAGTTTTGGTGTATCCTACAAAATATCCCAACTATGTTGTAGGCTCAAGTTTCTTCCTCAAATATTTGGAGACATAATAATAAACAAAATATAAAAAAATTATGAAATGAGACACATCAGGCTTTCTCCCAGAGAAATCTTCCTCTGGTGTGATCATACCAAGTATCCTATGAGGACTCTAGTTATGCAAGTAGACAATTGTGTTACATGCTTATTCCCAAAGATGCAATGGAAACCCATGATGATGTATCATAGCTCTTTCATCTCCCACCATGCTCTTGTTTTTTCTCTCAGTTACCCCATTTTGCTGTGGGTTATGGGGTGCTATCAATTCTCTTCGAATACCTTCTTTGGCACAAAAATCATTGAAGGCATGAAAAACAAATTCACCTCCATTGTCACTAGTGATAGAATTCACCTTCTTCCTAGTCTCCTTCTCAACTAATGCCTTGAATTCAACACATTTTGAGAAATATTCATCCTTCTTCTGCATCAAGAAAATCCAACATTTTCTAGAGTAATCACCAACAAAAATAACATAGTATTTATGTTTTGCTTGGAGGTTGTAGAAAAGGGTCCACACTCATCATAGTGGATTCAATCCATGATTGCATCTGCTCCGATATCTCGACCATTGAAAGTGGATTTGACATTATTAGGTGGACTAATCCCTCTTTTGGCAAAATGGATCTCCTTAGACCTCAAAGAAATCTAGTAACAAAAAAGAAAGAACTTCTAACTTTCCTTAGCTTATGATTGATTGAAACAAACAATATGAGAGAGATATCTTACTGTTTTATCGAACTTCCTGTTGAGGTCCCTCTCAGTGTCTTTGGCATTTAGTTTCTCCTTGATGCTTTAGAGACTGTTCCAACATTTTCCACAACTTCTCCATGGTGTCTCGAAGGATATCTGCATAGATAGAAACACATAAAAGGATCAAATCATCTAGTATATATAAATGAACTAATTAACTCAACATATATCATAATTTCACTCAATAACCAATAATAACCTAAGTGAATTATCAAGGAATCCCACAAATGATATCATAAAAGACATAATTAGGAAATAAAATTTTCTTTTTATTAAATAAAATGGAGAACAAACTTACAACCTCAAAGCTTTGGTGTTACAAGCGTCTTCTCACAATATCCAACCCTCTCCTTGGATGAAAATCCTCCTAGCCTTATTTCTGTAGCATAAACCTACCTTCAATGGTCGTCTCCAATCTCCAATCCTTTGACCTATGTTTTCTTTACAAGCCAAGAGGAGGAAGATTGGGATCCATTTCCTAAGGGATGAGATCCACAAATGGTGGGATAGGGGTTCCATAAAGAGATGGAAGTAGCTCCATCATGGGAGGGATCATGGTTGAATAGGCATCCATTTAAAGCTTGTTAGTTGGCAAAGATTTGACTAACAACTTCTAGACTTTAATTTTTATTTTTACTTGTGTTAAGTTATGTGCATAGGCCATAATGTTAGATAGAGTGCACTTTTGCATAGTTTCTAATGGTCTCTTTTGCGTATGCACATAAATGGACTAGGGAAATTTGCATGAAGCTAAAAATAACTATTTGAGCCTTAGGATCCAGGAATTTCATTCTCTTTAGGATAGTTTGGGTTCTCACCTTGTAGGGGGATGCTTTGGAACACTTTGATGGATAACAAAATATCCAAACTGACGTTCATTTTCCTAATGTGACAAAATGACGTTGTTATAGACATTTTTGGGCACTGCAACCCCAATCATAAATGTCCATAAAATAAGGGCTCCTAAGTACCTAAAAGTGTTTCTTCACTACCTAAAGGAACAAGGTCAGCTAATTACATCATCTCCCAGAAGTTCTCCACAGAAAACTGCTCAAAAATGGACAAAACTAGACCATATAGAATGCTCAATGCAGAGGGTGCGATGCATACTACCTTCCCAGTGTAAAAGGTGCGATGCATACTGGATGGCCCCTCTGTAGGGTGTGATGGGAAAGAATGGACAAATGGCAGAGACATTTTGCGAGGTGGAGGATCATAGAATCTTCTAGAAACTTCTCCTCTGACACTTGCCTCTCTGTTTTCGCCCAGGGATGAGTAAGAGATCATTAATCTCCAAGTGGAATCAAGAACTATCAGAGAGAGGACACTAATCAAAACCCCAGAAACTAACTCAACCCCCTTAAATCATCTATATATGGATCCCTCATCATAGAGATCCAAAGGCTGGAATCTTGTATCTTGTAGAGAAGTGTTGTTGGTTTCCTGGGGTAACTTCATAGTGTTGGGTGATCTAAGCTTTACTTGAGGTGAAGAAGGGCTTTCTTGTTGGAGGATGATGCTGGATCAGAACAATTGGTTGTAATCCTCTTGCTATTCTTGATATTAATAAATCTATTCAAGTTTTCCTCCACATTTTTGTATGTATGATTGTATATGCATTTATGTGGTCAATACATATCTGGTCCTGTGTTGTTTATGACTATAGATCTTTGTTCTTCGATAGTGTTATGCTGCTTTGATTCCACAGGTGCTCTTTGAAGCTGGGTAGACGAAGAAGAAGCGGCAAACATCTATAAGGAAGGAGAGGAACCCGGCAAGGAACCAAACACAAGACTAAGGTTGGTGTCTTTTGTTCCCCTCTTACCTATTTTTATAAAGGAAAGCGAAAGTAGTCTTTACTTGTTTGTTTCTAAGATAGCTACCAGTATTAGTGGGAATATCAGCTCTAAGTGGACACTATTTCCGGTAACAAAATGGCGACTCCACTGGGGAGCGAATAGATTGATTGCTGGTCTATTTTGTTCATTTTATAAACTTACAGACAGGGCCTGAAGTCAAGCCAACTAGCCTTCGAATTGCATTTGCTATGCAAATGCAAAGTAGATCAATGCTGCTTCAGTCTATCTTCGGGTTTTGTTTATAAATTGAACGATCAATCTACAAACATTCTAATTGCCCTAGTGGTTGCTCTAGTAACCTCCTTAGATCAACCTTAGATCAACCCCTGTGATTTATATTTATTGAACATCACTTACTCGGCCTAAATCCCTGAACTGAATTACAAATTGTGATCAAAGACTGGATAAAAGTCTCGCACTGGTACCATTGCACCCTCTCTTCAAGGCAGCCTGTATGCATCACACCTCCCATGTGCAGTAGGTGAGATGCATACTGGAATCCCTGTGTGATAGGTACGATGGTCAGGGAAGGATAATTTTACCTTCATACTTTGGTTTTTCTTCACTCTTTTCAGTTCTATTCAGGAGTTTTGTTGTCTGTGGTCAGTATATCTCTGTGGAAACCCCCTTCTATTCCATCATTCTACCTCTATTGTGCAAAGAACTCTAAGTGTTTTTATGTATTGTGTGCCATTTTCAGTTCTCTTTTACAAAGAAGTAGCGTAATCAGACTATCGTTTCTTAATCTAAAGTGTCACAAGTGTCGTTTTCAGTCATAGAAGAGAATCCCATTGTTCTTGATAGTCGATTGTACTATTACTCTTGTATGTGATTTGAATTAGTAGTTTTTCAAGTGTCGAAAACAGTTTTCATTTCGAAATCGCAAAGTGTCATCCTTATCTTCACTTCATTTTGAAAAGAAATTTGTTAGTATTGTCACTTTGGAAAATAATTCAAATTTGTACTTATCGTTCTTCTTGTCATTCATACATTAAGAAGGCTGAAAAAAATACATGCATGTGCATTTTCATTTACACTGCTTGGTTTGATTTAGGACAGTGCATTTAGTGTGTGCTCTGTGCTCTTTGTTGAAAGACCCTCAGTTCTCTTTCCTTAGTAGCTAGGATTTTCATTGTAAAAGAAGATTAAATGATTGTTTATCGTCTTAGACTGCATTTTAGGAATTGTATACATACATCACGGGGTGAACCTGAAAGGCAAATTTTTAAACAAGATCAACCATAAAATAAATTTAATGAACCTAAAAACGCTTTGGAACCTAATGCACAACATCTAGAAGTCTAGGCTAGAGACGTATTCCGGCGTCGTAAAACCTAGTAACTGTTGCTTTCATTGTTGGTTGGGTGATTCCTCCACTTTAAGACGACAAGTGCCAGTACAGACTTGTGCTCCCACGTACCATCGAGTATATATTGGGAGACCACAATAGGCTATATCCTTTATCCTTAGGAAGCCGTGTCTGCCGCCCTATCAATCGCAATGCACTGAACACAACATTCGAGAATATTGACTACCGTACCGTAAAAAGTATTCTGCAGTTTTGTGATTGGTTTGGTAATCCCTCTACCTAGACTTCCAGAGTAGTACCTTTCACTCCTTTTCAAACTCCTTAAAGGAAAAGGTCCATCTGAGTACTTGTCACTTTAGGCTCATTAAAAAATCGAAGGTGACTAGAGTCATCTTTTGTTTTTTCTCGACTCTTAAAAATTGAAAAAACAAGTTGTGTCAAAGCGTCTAAAATTCATTTAATTAGGAAACATTTTCCCCTTTTTATTTTGAGTTGATCAAGTAATCCACAATCATGGAAGAAAGTCAATCAAAACCCCATCGTTCGCAGAGACTTACAAGTCAATTGTCATTGACTTCGGAAACGAAACTATTCCGGACAAAGCAAACTCGTCTGACCAGATCAAAGTCCCTTAGGTTAGTTGGAGCAAGTACTCCGACATCCTTAGAGACTCCGGTTACTCTGAACATTTATAGTATCCTTGCCTCTACAGAAGAAATTCCGCAGCAACAAAAGGACATTACAACTGATCCTAGTGTGACGGTAAACACTTCTATTCCTGAACTGGCTCCATCTACAACTAATTCAGAAGGTGTTACTCTCCAAACATCTGTTGCTGCAGAACTTATATCTTCTTCGGCACTAGAAATATTTTACGGACCTAACGGTCTACCTCTTCCTCTTGGATTGATTTCCATAGAAGAGATTGTGGAAGATCCTCCATTTAACACTCCAACGCAATTTGGAGCTGGGATCACCCTATATCCTTCTTCATCAGAAGTTATTCTCCTACCATCAAAAGTTCCTGAACAATCGCTAAGGAATATTTTGGATAGGCTTAATATGTCTGAACAACTATCGACATCTAGGACTCTGTCATCCAACATAGCAGTGACAGGAATTCCTGCTGCTACTCCAACGATGTATGCCGGTGTGCCATCTGCCCCAACTAGCTCTTAATCACTGGATGGAGTCCATCCAGGGGCTGTTTTGACAGTATGGGCTGTTCCCGTTTGTTCATCCAGAATTTTATCTGGAATCTCTTATGTTGAGACTCGACAAATTCATCCTTCACAGGGTCAATTTGGGAAATCTGATCCCCAAAGGCAAATGATTCGTTTGAGCACTGGATTACCACCATATGGAGGGTCATATACCCTTTCATTGTCTTCTTCAGAAGGACGACCATGCGAGAGTTCACAATAGAATTTAGGTTATTCTGGAATTACATCTAGCGATTAGGTGCCAATCCTGCCTCAACAACCAAGAGTTGTATACTTAATGCAACAAAGTTTACCTATGACAAATGTCCCCACTATGCCGGCTATTGTGGCAGTGTCACAAGTACAAGCATTTCCAGTTGTATGCCAACCTCAGGTTTCTCAGGTCGTAATACAACAAGCTCTTGTCCCTACGATGCAACCGCAATCATCGACTAGTGGAATGACACAGGTTTAAATGGGGACCATCACCCCCCATCTTGGTCAAACAGTCAGTACTGGAAAATAGCTCATGACTTCACAACCATCGCTGGTGCAATACCAACAACTGCAATTCCAACAAGCTTACTAAGGATATGAGCAACAAGTCTTTGCAAGTAATGGGCAGCCGTATAATCAAAACGGTCAATATGAACCATATCATAATGGTCATGCTCATCAACCTTACCAAAGTTACCAACATCAAATGGATTATGCTGGTATGCAAAGGCCAACTGCTCATGCAATTCCATCTTATCCTGGGTATGCTTCACCAAGCCTGAATCAACAATTGCCCTGTGTGGCAACTTTAGAGTTACCAAATCTAAATCGACTAACGAACGATCCAATTGCCTATGCCCCTTGGTGGCCGGCGATTCCCCATAAATTTTTGTCTGATATTCCTAAATTTAATAGAAATCCAGGTGAAGACCCGTCGAATCACGTGATGACCTTTCATATATGGTGTTCATCCAACACTCTCAATGATGATTTGATCAAACTTCACCTCTTTTAGTGAACGTTAACTAGTCTGATAGCAAAATGGTATATCGAATTGCCTAGAGCTTCATTTGATAGCTTTAGTACCCTAGCCACAACCTTTTTAACCCATTTTCAGTTACCCATAAGGTACGAAACAGGAACTGAGTTGCTTACCAATTTCAAACAAACGACGACCACTCACATATCCGATCATATTCATGAGTGGAGACGTCATTGTAGAATGGTAAAAACACATGTTCCTGATCAGCTATTGGCTAAATGGTTTATTAAGTCATTATAACCTTCTATTACAGAAGATGTGACAAAGGGAGGAGTCGTCAATGAAGAGCAAGTTATTGCTTGTGCACAATATCTAGACTTGATCTATACTCAATCTGGCACGCTCTACGATAAAATCACTGATGCTCCTAGACCGGAATTTTCCATTCCTCCCCCTCCTAAATCAAACAAAGACTCTCATGCCGACGATGGTGTGATAGGTACGAAAAGCACTAAAACCGTAAAGGCTACGTCGAAAAAGGCCCGTACGGTTTCAAGTCAAAGTGCAAATGAAGAGCTTCTAGCCTCGGAAGTAAATGCCATGTCAACAGACAAAGGCAAAGAACCTAAGCAACCGGGAGACAAGAAGAAAAAGAAAGGGAAGAAGAAGAACCAGGAGGAGTCATCTCCTGAAAAATATTCTGCAAACCCTTTTGGGGATAAGAAACCAAGTCATCCATGCCTAATATGTGATGAGGATCACTGGACCAGAGAGTGTCCATATAAGGCTGAGCTTAAAAAATTCTTCAAGAATTCAAAAACCTCGGATGTATTGACTGATCCGTTTCCAAACCTAGGGACAAATCTGGTTGCTAGCGAAAATGCTTCCCCATCCCAAGTGCTAATGTTGTCGGTTTCAAAGAAACTGAATGATGCTCTCATATCGACAAGGAATAAATATTATGGGAATCCACGAATGTCGAACAACAAGGATAATGATCAACCTAGTAGTTCGACAACAACTTCGACTGAAGTTGTGCCACCCATCATTCCTGAATTAACAATAAAACCGCCAAAGGGAGTAGTACACAAATCGACGTTTAATCCTCGTGCCAGAGCAGCATAGCACTATAATATAGTGGAGGATCTAGTCCAATCGCCCTCCGCGATGTCGACACTTGAGGTAATGAAAAATTGCCCATCCCAAAAGCAAGCTTTATTATCAGCAATAGGTGGGATTGACCCAACGGATTCCAATCTTGTGTCCTTTAACCACAAAGGATATGACCCTTAGTTACCAGCTCAATTAGCTTTCCTTATTCAAGTCAAAGCCCTCAACAAAACTGTTCACAGAACAATTATTGATGAGGGGGCATCCACATGTATTATGTCGATGAGTTGCTAGAAAACTTTAGGGTCTCCAACCTTGTCGCGATCGTCGACCACATTAAAAGCATTTGATGGACGAACATACACCCCATATGGGATATTAAGTAACTTGCAAGTCAAACTGGGGGGCAAAACAATAGAAATTGATGTTGAAGTTATTGATGGAAACCTCAATTACAACATCCCACTGGGAAGGCCCTGGATATATTCCATGGCTGTCGTTGTGTCGACCTACTTTAGGAAGATTGCATTTCCTTTCCAAGGAGGTATTACAATTATTGACCAACAAACATTTCTCCCCAACAGTTCACAAGTTACGGGAAGCATCCCGATGATCCATGGAAGCCCTAATTCACTTCAAAATATCGGAGTAGGCCTACTAAAAGACCCCACATTAATGGGAACTTTTACCCTACCGCCTCCAATCAATTTGGCAGAAGTGGCTAAGGTGGGAACCTGCAATATGATATCTTCTATTCAAAAGATGTTAGAAAACGATATTAATATGGATTGTCTGTAGGTATTTCCTCTATGCCCACTAGAAATATTATAACAATCAATGTTTTCAGCATGGGAGGCAAACCTGTATCAACTCTCATCAGAGTGGTCTTCTTATCAAATCTTCGATAGCAAAACTAGAAGACCAGCCACACCTCTGCAACCAGTAGTTGCTGTTGGGCCGTTTGCCAAATGGGGCATAGATTTCATGATATGTAACCCCACCTTGACCGAGGGGCATGGGTATATCATAGTTGCAGTAGACTATTTTACCAAATGGGCCGAGGCGATGCCTACATTAAACAATAATGACGAAATGGCTGCCCTTTTATTTTTCAATCATGTAGTCTCCAGATTCGACGTTCCACAAGCCATAGTCACAGATCATGGATCGCATTTTCGCAATCACATGATGGTTGAGTTGGTTTCCAAATTAGGACTGTCCCATGACAGCTCTACTCCATATTATCTGCAAGGTAACGGAGAAGTTGAAGCAATCAACAAAGTTCTGAAGCGCATGCTGCAAAGGATGATTGGAGTCCATAAATGGAGTTGGCACCTAATCTTGTACTCGGCCTTGTGGGCATACCAGACATCGGTGAGAAATGCAATCGGGTTTACACCTTTTCAACTAGTGTACAGTCTGGAAGCAATCTTACCAGTTCAGTGTGAAATCTCGTCCCTCAAGCTTGCAATCGACCTTCTCCCCGGAACTTTAGAAGAAGAGGCTCGTTTCTTGGAACTAATCCAATTGGATGAAACCTGTCGCAATGCGGCTTCGGCTAACGAAGTTCATAAGAAACGAGTCAAAGCGCAGTTCGACAAAAATGTCAAACCTCGTGTCTTCTCAGAAGGTGACCTGGTCTTACTTTACGACCAAGAGTCCGATAAGTTGGGAGCAGGGAAATTCAATTCTTTATCGATGGGTCCCTATATTTTTAAGTGTGTATTAGCAAAAGGAGCTTACGAATTGATGGACTATGATGGGATTCCACTGGCGCAACCCCGCAATGGGTTGTACCTCAAGCGTCACTATGCCTAATTCCGCGTAGTAATCCTTATGCTTTTGTTACATTTTTGTTTTCGCTAAGGGTAATTGTTTTGGTTCGGTAATCCACTTTTTGCATTTGTTGCAGATGTCGAACTTATTGGAATCATTCGTTGGATATGCCAATAGAGCGAGTTGTAGTTCGCGAAACCTATCTTCTGCGGCCTGGGCCATCTTCGATCCCAGCGATGAGTTAGTGAGTTTCAGAGGGGTATGTATTGGTCGGTCGACGAACAATATCGCTCAATACAACGCGTTGATAGAAATCCTCTCTGATGTCATCGCACATGGAGTATGCTGACTTGTCATCAGGCTAGACTCACAGCTCGTCATTCTACAACTCACTGTATTTACTCTGTACGCAATATAGCTATCTATCGCATGTTCCTAAGGGTCAGAATTTTGGAAAGACAGTTTGATTTCATTCAATATCAACATATTTCCAGAAATTTAAACACATTGACAGACTCATTGGCAAATTATGTGTTAGATAGACATTTGCAACATTTATAAAAAGAAGCATTTCATCGATATTTGCAATAGGATTACGTAACTTAACCGAAATAAAACTCCGAAAATAAAAAATATATATATAATTGTTTATGGTTTACACATAATGTTCTGTAACCAAGACAAAATCGGTCAGATGACCCAAAACTAAAAATTCTAGGGGGCACCCTAGTCTAATGATGCTGGTGATAACAAGTCACCGCCTGTGCAATCATGTGTAAAAGCCTAGTCCATCGACTCGGAACGCCAATAGTATGTCGCTGAAACCGCAGAGGTAGGTCATTGGTCCTCATGTCCAGAATACCAAGGGTGAGACCCTTGACCTAATCCTATAATGCTGAAAGAGTCTTGTCCATGTCAAGGTTGCGGAGGATAGCCCTCCCCACAGCCTCTCTTGCCAGAGCGGTAGCTGGTTCTCTATGGCGTACTACTGGTCGAACTGGTCTGATATCTACATGAGCATATGATTTTTGTTTAGTCTTGATCAAAGAAAGCATAAGAACATTATAAAAACAATAAACAGAGATATGGTTAAAGAATTTACCCATAACGCCCCACTGCTCACCAACCGACAGCACCAAATCCGGGTCACCTCGGAAATCCATGCTGACATATGGAAACTTGGCATAAACCATCTACTGACGATCAAACCACTTGAAGAAGGTATCAGAGAAAGAAATATAAGGCTGGCTAGCATGTCGAGACATGAGGTCAACCCATCTTTGCATCCATGGCTTAGTAGATGGAGGTAAACCAAGTGAGATGTACTACGGCTGCATCAGTGGGATCTTCTCCAAAGCGAAAGTGGTCAAAATAGAACCATAGCCAAAATTCTTGGATCTTACACCTTTCACTTTGGTTAGTTGTTATTTCATCACAGAGAGTACTGCATCACACTAGTTGAACACCTTCGGTTCAAGGCATTCCAAAGCATACTGCATGTAAGACCTGTTAGCTATGTGAATAGCCGCACTACTAGCCAGTCTAGCAAAGTGAACAGAATGGTCCTCAAGGGCCGGTCAGTGACATCTCGAATGTTGATCTTGCCGTCCGTACTCAGCTGAGATCCCTCTCTGCAGTGCCAGCGAATATACTCTCACAGATTCACCCCCGTGGGCAGAACCTGATAATGAGAGAGGGGCACCATGCCTCGATAAACCAATCAACAAATAGATGTCCACGACAGTCAAGGGGATATATTTGCTGCTAATCTGGAACACCTAGTTGGTAGGATCCTAGGCATCGAGGAAATATTGCAACAAGTTGTTGTTGCCTCATGCTAGAGATGCGGAAAAACTTCAGCAGGCCACAGTTCTGCAATGCAGTTACCATACTCGGATCATGTAAAGAAACCATGTCCTCTTCTTCATGCTCACATTCTCACCATGTAACGACCATTTTTCCTCGATGAATCTCTGGAAAACAAACAAGAGAAGAGTCAGGGCCTTGATTTCGCAAAAACAGGCAAAAATTCCATAAGAAAACAGTGCAAAAGCTTACCTCCTTGCGCCCATCGCACCCCAGTAGTGTACTGGGGGTGATGCATACGGACTGGCCAGTGACAAGTCTAGTATGCATCACATCTTTCGATATAGAAAGGGTGCGATGGGGCCAGGGTGAATTTTTCAAACCCCAGAGGCTCAGCAAAGCAGGGAAACATGCTCAGAATTCAAAAAGGAAAGAATGCAACTGAAGAGCACAAGTTTAGCTCCTACCTGGTCCAGGCGGCGCCAAGAATTGTCCACAGAATCTCGCAAAAGCAGCCAGTGAAAATCAGGGGGGGAAAGCACCTCCAGAGCTCCAACAAACCAAGTTCAAATGAAATGGTAAAATGAGAGGTAAAAGTTGGTAGCCTTTGAATTTTTGGATAAAACGTAACCACCTGGCCTTCTTCAATATATCTTTCACTTGCGGATATCCTTCAATAAACTTAGGTCCCTTTGGTTTTGCCCTCAACAGCCATCCCATCCTTCCTCCTGTTCTTTAAAACTTGTCTGAATTAGCAGAGATGGTTAGGGTTTATGAAGGAGACTAGCAATTGTAAGCGGATATCAGAGAATAGGTACACGAAATGAAGAAGAACAGAGAACAAAATGGGGTGAAGGCTTATGTGAGCACGGTGGAAATGAAGCCGTGAGGTCACTAGAACAGTAGGGGGAGCAAGTGCATCCGGTAGTTTTTAAAATTGGGTGACTGTAGAATGGATGTAAGCACTTTTATAAAACAGCTGCGGATTTTGTGCGGCTGAAAGAATCCGTAGTCAAATCAACCACGATTCATAATGACAAATGGAGTGTGAGAATATTTCCAAACTTGAGTTAAATCCATGAATTTAATCATAGGACCGTTGGAAAATGAATGCATGGCTTATGGATGAATGGCGTGGAATGAAATGGTTATAGAGGTGATTTCTTTTAATCATTGCATATAGTTGAGCTTGTGATTTAATAACTATGCAAAAAAAAATGTGTTAGAATTCTATTTGAAATAAATTTTTGTTCATACCTTTGGAATTCTTGTCATTTTTCCTTAGTCTTCAATCAATTGCTCCTCGTTGGTGCTTTTGAATGCCTTATTTCTTCATAATATATCCTCATACCTACATTTGATTTCATGATTGCTGAACCAACATCTGACTGTAAACATTTGTTTTTTTGAAAAACAGAGTAGTGTCTGTAGAAACCCAACTGGCTGTGGAATCAGTGAGTAGCTGCGGAAACTGACCTTAGTTGCGGAAACTGACCCAACAAGCTTATAACAGAATGAGATGTATAAATGATGACTGACTGGATGGAAAATAGTCATAATTTTTTTTATTAATGGAATGAAATGGAGTTGAAATGAAGTGATGTGGAATGGAAATGAGATGGAGTGGAATGAGGATGATGTGGAATGGAAATGAGATGGAGTGGAATGAGGATGATGTGGAATGGAATGAAAAATGAGAGAGAATTTTTTTTTTGGGGAAAAATAGGGTGGGTTAGGAATTCCTGATTTTCGCCCCTACATTTTCGGTATAAGGCTGCCAATCAATGATTGGTTTTCAGGCTTATACAAATTTATTTATTTTATTTTATTTTATTTTTCTATTTGATAGAAAAGAATAAAGGCTAGGCTGGTGGAGAAGAAGGATTCTTCTTCACCAGCCCTATTGCAGAATTATCTTGAAACATTTTGACAAATTCCTCTTTTGAGAGTGGCTTATGATAGATCTTTAGTCTGTGGCCATTCACAACAAGAGGAGTTTGAGATTCATCAATGATCTTGATTCTTACTGCTCCATTGCTAAATACTTTATCAATCTCATATGGCGCAAGCCAATGAGTTTGAAATTTGCCTTTAAAGTCTTTAAACTTAGAATCAAATAGAAATGCCCATTCTCCTTCTTGAAACTTTTTCTCTTTGATGTATTTGTCATGCCACTTAGCTCTCTAATATTGAACTAGATCAGTTCTTAGGATTGCTTCTTGTCTGATCTCATCTAGCTCATTCAACTGCTCCATTCTATGCTTTTGGGATTCCAATAGATCCATCCCCAACTGAACTGCCATCTTGAAGGTTTTGACTTGGAACTCAATGGGGAGCAGGATTTCTTTCCCATAAACAAGTTCATAGGGGGAATGTCCTGTTGTATTTCTCCACGTAGTTCTATAGGTCCACAAGGCTTCAGGAAGCCTTTCTGCCCAATCTCTTTTGTGCAGATGAACAGTTTTGGTGATGATGCTTTCAATAACTTTGTTTGTAGACTCCACTTGGCCATTTGCTTGCGGATGGTAAGGAGTAGATTTCCTATGCTTGATTTTGTATTCTTCCATCAGCTTCTCCACAATGTTGGATGTAAATTGACTTCCCTGATCTATCACAATTTCTCTTGGGACACCAAAGCGAGTAAAAAATCTTCATAAAGAAAACTAACAACTGAATTTTCAATAGCAGAAAGTAATGCTTTGGCTTCTACCCATTTAGTGACATAATCAGTACATACCAATATATACTTCTTTTGTTTAGATGGTGGATTAATAGGTCCAATGAAATCTAATGCCCATTTTTCAAAGGTTTCGATGAGTACCTGTGGTTGTAATGGCATTCCATTTGAAAGAGTCGGTTTCCCTACTCTTTGGCAGCTGTCACACCTTTTGACATATTCTTTTGTATCTTTGAAGAAGGAAGGCCAATGATATCCTAAAGAAAGGATTTTATAGGCCGTCCTTTTGTCAGCAAAGTGTCCGCCACATGGTTCATCATGACATGCCTTGAGGATGTCAGGTATTTCATCTTCCCTAACACATCTTTTGATCACAAAATCTGGCCCTGTTTTAAACAATTCATTAGAAATCCATGAATATTTTGAATTCTCTTGAATAATCTTTCTTCTTTCACTTGGAAATAGATGTGGAGGTAGTTTCCCTATAACCAAATAGTTAGCAATATCTGCATACCAAGGAGTCTTAGTAGTTACTGCAAACAAATATTCATCAGGAAACTTATCCTCTATAGGAGAATCTTCTTTAGTATTTTCAATCCTAGACAAGAAATCAACTACTGTATTTTGTTTCCCTGGTCTATCCAACACAGTAATATTGAATTCTTGTAATAGTAAGAGCCACCTCGTAACTTTGCCATTAGTAACAGGTTTGTTCATTAGATATCTAATAGCAGAATGATCAGTATGGATAAAAGTTTCATAGCCTGTTATATAATGTCTAAACTTATTGATTGCATGAACAACAGCTAAGAAATCTTTTTCAGTCACAATATAATTCAACTCGGTGGGGGTCAAATTTTTACTGGTATAATAGATGGCATAAGGAACTAAATCCTTTTGACCCAAAACGGCTCCTAGAGCTGTATCTGAGGCATCTGTAGAAATATGGAAAGGGAGTTTCCAATTTGGTCCTCTCAAGATAGGTGCTTCAGATATTCTTGTTTTCAAAGTTTCAAAGGCTTTTTGACAATCAGGATACCATTTTAATTCACAGTATTTTGTAAGCAGTTTGAAGAGTGGAGATGCTATTTTAGTGAAGTTTTCTATAAATCTTCTGTAGTATCCAGTGAATCCTAGAAAACTTCTAACTTCTCTTTGACAATTTGGAATAGGCAACTTGGAGATGACTTCAACTTTTGATCTATCAACATTAATCCCATCTCCTGAAATGTGATGTCCCAAAACAATACCTTCAGTAAACATCATAAAACATTTTTCATGACTTAATGAAAGATTTGTCTCTTTACATCTTATAGGTACTTTTTCCAAATTATCTAATGCTTCTTCAAATGAGTCACCATAAACTGTAAAATCATCCATGTAAACCTCTACATAATCATGGATTAAATCAGAAAAAATTCCTAGTACTGCTCTTTGGAATGTTGTGGGTGCATTACATAATCCAAAAGGAAGCACTATATGTGCAAGATAACCTATTTCTTATTTTTCTGTCGTTTTTGAGTTTTTGTTTTGTTTTGGGTTTATTTATGTTAATTCCCTAATGTGAGATGGAAATTCTAAAAGACAAGTATGATATAAATGTTCAAGGCAATGATGTCTTTTAAAATGATTTTTAAAACTTCAAACTTTCTAAAAACATGCGATGATGAAACTAATTCTTGAAAAGAGAGTGAAAATGTGCCAGTATTCTAATTAAACAATGGTGAGCTAGTGACCATGAAACCCATTATCCTTGCTGCCATGAAAATATAAGAAAAACTGAACTCAAAGAAATCTAAGAATTGCAAGCAAAGTAAACTAAAATCACATTACATCAACTCATATATTCTGACCCCTCACCATTCGACTCGCTTTGGCTTTAGGAGGTAATCATAAACAACTTGAGCAATCTGATATCTAATTTGAAGAAAATAAAACTAATATCAAACTACACACTTCATACTTCAATCCCTCACCATTCGACTCGCTTTGGCTTTAGGAGGTAACTCAGAATGTCATGAGCAATTCAATAACTAACTTGCAGAAAAATAAACTAATATCAAACTACACATTGCATACTTCAATCCCTCACCATTCGACTCACTCTGGCTTTAGGAGGTAACTGAGAATGTCATGAGCAATTTAATAACTAACTTGCAGAAAAGTAAATGATCAAAACTAAAATAAATAACACAATGTTGGAACTAAAAACTAAAGGAAATGAAAATCAGCAGAAGGACAAGAATGATTCCATGTCATTACTCATTAGAAAACTACGTACTACCCGGGCTGCCTATTGTGATCTGAAACAAAAGCACTGATTAGTTAACAGTATATAAAATGTGAAAAACTATGGACAACTATCAAGCGTTAATACCATAAGAACTGTGATATATATACAAGTGAATGATTATGGCATAAGAACATAAAGAAATGAAACATGAAACTCTACAGTAATAAACAAGACCTCGGCCTGTGCAGGGGCCCTCTGCACAATCCTCAGACAGTCAACGATCAACAACCAATTGAGCTCAAAAACAGAGACTTCTCATGTATTAAAATGCAGTCACAACACAGTGATAAAGTTACGGCACAGTGGGTTCCTTTACAGTCAAAATTACATTATCAAAAAGCTAACTAATATGCGTATGAGAACGCATTATTTATAACAGATGATAATATAACTCTTTTCCTACATTCAGTGCTGATACAAGGCACGTAAACAACCACGTCCCCGAGATTTAGCACTATGGCTGCCGTGAGGATTCAATCTTTGGAAGGTGGCTGTTGGATCTGGTTCATGGAGCAGTCCACAGGTGTTAAATTGTCTCTCGAGATCTAGGAACAACCACGCAAACTTTCACGTGTGAAAAATAGAGTTTTATCACCATAGGACTCTTGAGTTGACCACCGTTTTTCCCACCATTGACTATGGCCTTTTCTAATGAATTCGACTGAGCCAATAGGACTCGGTCCATGTCCACGTTGGTTGCAACTTGCCCATGTGGCTTGATTCGCCTGAAGACACCTTCAATATAGACTTTGAAAAAACAGTTGCCGAAACTTGGGCTGGCTGCGGAAAGTGACAAGATTCCGCAGCTTATAAGAAAAAATCTAGTTCAAATAGCAACACAAACACATAATCAAGAAACCACTTTAAATGCTCTTTTTTTCAAACTATTATGCAATGATATTGATGATTTAGGAGGTTCATATGAATGGAAAGAAGCTAGAAAAAGGTGTAGGAAAGATGCAGTTTTGGGACTCAACAATCATCCAAAAATTTCTTCCTTCGCACTTGTACAATCCTCTTCTGCAACTCATCGAATGATATATTGTACACATCCATGACCAGATCATCATCCAGGAGAACAACATATCCTTGCTCACCTGGGGCTGGCTCTACTACTGGAAGTGGTGGAGGCTGACAGATGACCTGTGGTGCTTTCGACATCACGTTAGTATCTTCATGATGTGATTCTTGTTACAACTTCATATATGTCACTTCAATCAATTGCAATGTCTATTATCTCCTCCATTTATTCTCGGGACATGCAAGGTGTATCTTTCTCAAATATAAGATTGTATAGCAGGATGATAAAGTGTTCAATTATCCTTTCCATCACTCCTCGATAACTACAGTTAGACAACAACTTGCAATAGTTGTTTGCGGTAACCTCTTTTGGTTTCCATGTCCAGGTCATGCTAGGGAACTACTGTCATTCTTGAGCAGATTCTGAGCCTTAGCCACATGGGACTTCAAATGTTGAGCTAATAGACCCGACTAGTTTAATGGCCTCCCATCACTTCCCAACTCGTCCAATAAGGTTGCACACCATTCAGCGAAGGTATCTATGCTTTCTTGACCATATATTCTACGGGCAAAGATGATCAAGAACTGTTAAGCCTTCTTGAGGGAATTTGTCTTGTAAACATGGGTGAGTGTCTATCTAAACTTCAACAACTCTTTCACCCAACACTTGACAATGTCTCTCATATTCACATAGATATGGGTGGCATAAAAGACTGATTCCATGTGCCTCACTAGCGCAGGCAAGTGATAGTCTTCTTCCCTGAAGTTGGCAAGCTTCCTCTCGCAGGAAATGCTCAATGTCATAGTCTTCTCATTCCTATGTGAGACAATCTAGCTAATGATGTCTACACACAGGAAGGCAGGATACCCGCATGCAACCTTGTATAACCCTAATTTCCAGATGCTAAGATAGACCTGTTGGTCCTCCAAATCTAACCTAAACTCTTTTGCAAAAGTATCTTTGATCTGTTGTCATGTAAGTGTTGTTTCCTTCTCAATAAACAATTGAGTATCTGCATACACTGATAAATCAACTAATGTTTGTTAAACTAGTTCCCTAGTACTACTCTCGGCAGTTTCCTTTGATACATCTCTCTTGGATGCCATGTTAACTATGACTGTTGGAGAGATGCTCAACAACAGTTGTACCTGTGGGACAAAGAGGGCCCTCATGGAAACCAAATGTTAGTTAAAATACCAAAACAACTTCAATGCATTTCAAGCAACAAGTCGAGCACTTTATGTGAGGGATTGTGTAGTTTTCCTTGATAGAGGTGACTGACTAATTGTGGGAACTGTGCACTACGCAGTCCCAACAGCCAAGGTGGAAGCCTGATGACTGGAACTGTACAATGCATAGTTTAGCCTGGGAAAAGGACTAGGAGAGATTGTGCATTGCGCAATCTCAGTGGCCAAGCTATGAGGTTATCTCTTGGAACTGTGCAGTGCACAATGTGCAATTGGAGCCAACTCAGGCTATCCTTTGTGCAATGACAGAGGCCAAGCCATAAGCTTAAGTCTCCATATTACACAGTGCTAGTTGTTCAAACTGAGATCCAGGAAAGGGAACCCAGTTCTGCCCAAGGGGAGTGTGAAAAACAAGCAGATTATAAAGATAGTGTGAAGTTGAGTGTAGATATGATTAAGTGTAAATACATGCATGTGAAACAAGTGCAGTAATTGATCAAACCGAAGGAAAACGAAGCATGTGAGGAAAGTCACCGCAACGATGACCATTGGTGAAAAAATAGGAAAACTCATGCAACACTTGGGAAAGAAAATCTATAACTTGAAATAAAACTTCTACAAGTTAAAACTCTAGTAACCATGCAAAGAAACAAGTGAAACAACACTCACACAAGACAAACAAAAAATAGGCAAAAGACGACAAAGGAAAAACTCACGCAGAAAAGTGACGGTGATCGCACTGAAGGCTCCTTGATCTCCTCAGAAATGCTATAGCTCCAAGATCAAGTGTGAAAATGAGCTTTAGCGGCGTCAATTAAATAGATTTGGACAAATCAGGGTTTATGATGTGCATGCCTAAAATCAAGGAAAAAGAGACACTTGGTGAAAGTTTCTAAAAATAATGCAAGTGCCTCCTTCGAGGGACTAAAAATAGATCCCTATTTTTTAGGGATGCTTTTTTATTTTTTCGGGGAAATTTCCATGCACATTGTTGGGAAAGACAACATAGTTTTGGGAACTGGGAAACTTTCTAGTTTAGTGCATTGTGTAGTTTCTAAGCTCAGTGAGGGTTACACAATTTCTAGGCTCAATGCTAGGCTTCCCCCTCATGATTGTGCATTTTCTGAGCTCAAGGCTCACTAGCAGTCAAGATTGTACAATTCCAAACAGCAAGGCTATTGCCCTCAAGAATTGTGAAGTCTCCAGGGAAATCCTAGAAATGTTCTGGGACCAAGTAAGGAGATCAACTTGTGACTTAGAAAATTAACCAAATAAGAAAACACAAGACAAAATGAAAAGGATAAGTCTCAATCGAAACATGAATACCTGGATCAGTGCAATATGAGTTGTTGTGGTTAACAAAGAAGGCTCTAAAATCGAAGCATAGGCAAAATTTTGGAGGGTGGTTGTAGTCACTACAACATGGGCAACACACTGGTAGAACTCCAACTCTCTATATGGACCTTATCTCATATAAGGCGAGTCTAACTCTTCTAAAAGTATTGTTCGGTTCTTTGATTATCATAGCTTCTTCACTTAGCTTGAGTTAAAGATGTAGTCCCCACCATTCTCTTCATCAGAATTACACATACCAAGCCAAGTCAAACTGAGTTGTTTCGATTGGGGATGAGGGGTATATAGATGCACAAGTAAAATGTATTGTCAAAGTTTTAGTTTCATCTCTGGTGTCGCTCCACTGCCAGTAGGTCTGGACAGTACCCCGACGGAGTCACTTCAGGAATACAAGCATTGCTCCACTGTCAACGAGCTTGGACAACACCCTGGCGGAGTTACTTGCTTCACCTCTCTACACATAAATCCACTCTCTTCTTTTTCCCTTTATTTCATATTTCATTGTTTTCATTTTCATTTGTTCAAAGAACTGTGCATAGGCACTTATTTATTTCATGACGCGGAAGAGGGATCCCGACTTATTAAGAGTATAAGAGGTTTTCCCTTCATAGAAGGATATTTATATATACCTCTGACATACTTGTTAAGGTTTTCCTCCTATCCTTACTCTATTTGACTTAGTTGACAAAGGTTAACCGACAATAGAAAATCCATTAGAGTAGTCGGTACTAGTTAAGAGTGAAAGCATCATGATTACACCATTACTCTCTTAAAGGAACATATTTTCCATCTGGGTATCATCAACTAGAAGAAATACAAGATTCACAAAGAGAGGGAATATACAGATAACCAAGTGTTGATAGCACTTCAAGTTCCTCAAGGAATTCACCTTGCTTTTCAAAGAAGCCAAATGCGGTTTCATGTGAAAACTAACCTACAAGTGCAAAAGCAAACAAACAAAGAAAAGAATCAGGATAAAGCAAGACAAAGTGAGAAAAAAAAAAAACAAAACAAAACAAACAAGAAAATCAAAACTACTCCTACTCCTAACCTAAGAATAACATAGGCCAACTCACGTAAAGTGATGCTTCCAATGCAACCATTGATGCATTGGCTTGCCCATGTAGGCGAGAGTGTGCATGTCAATAAGGATTGAAAGCAAACCAACCAATAAGAAAGATTAAACAATACAATCTAGAACATTCGAAGATTGAATGCATCTGCAAAAAAGTAAAAATGAAAAGTGCATGAAAGGCAGTCTATGGATGTACCATGGTATCCTAACACATTGCGAGTGGAAGACAAGCATGTACGCACTTTCAAACTTGAAAAACGAGAAAACATGAAGAAAGAATAAAACTTCCATTTTTCAATGGTGCTTTCTATGTATGACTCCTCCAATGCTTGAGCAATAGGATCGTATGATTCTCGTGGAAGATGCAAAAATTGTGAGATAGATTAATTTTCAATTTAAACAACATAGTGATGAGAAGCCTACAGAGATTCAACAGATTTATAACCCAAAGTGGAATTGACCTCAAGGCTACGAGAACCTGACATAACCATCAGCTTGGGCTGAAGTGCCTTAATAGCTTGGGGAGGTTCTAATTCATCAAAAGATGGGCCATCAAAGACCAGTGACTTAGAAAGATAAATAGTGGACAATTCGGAATCATGATCAAATGAATAAATGAAAACATCATGAAATCCACGATCAGAAAATTCACTATGATGAAAAAAGGCACCCTCATGATTTGATGAACCGTAAAGATGGGATGATGAAAAATGAGAAATTTCACCCTCTATGTTTCCGAAAAGGTAACATGAGAGATTGGGAGGATTAAGGAAGACAAATTTTTCCTCTTTGCATTCAAATGAAAAACTGGCTTCCACGTATTCTATGAATGATCGAAAGTAGAAACATCCAAAAATGAATTTTCACAAGATGGACTAGAAATGACAGAATTGTGGAATATGTCAGGATAAAGCGAACGAGGTGTGAACAGAAGGAGGTCACCCTTCACTGTAGTTTGTTGTTCAGATTCCACGCATACTCATAAAAAATGATATCGCAGGTTGGTTTCTCAACAACAATTCCATCCAGAACTTGATCCTTATGAACATCACAAGAAGGATCCGAGACAGAAAAACACAACAAACTAAAATCCAGAGGATCAAAGGGATCGAAGGACCAAGGATGAGGATATAGAACTCATGGGAACCATCGGAGTTATAGTCCAAATCTGTGCAAAAGTTATGAGCAAGTGGGGTAAGAGAAGGTGGTGATAAATTAACAAGTGGATTCTCAACTTCTCCCACCTCAACTTGTGGAGCTAGAGTTGTTTGATGAGAAGGGAATGGAGGGTCACTTGGGAAAACAACCTTGTCTATATCGAATTTAGAAGCTCTAACACTGAGGTATGGTGGAAGAGGTTCAAAATATTCTAACTCAAGTGGATTTTCATAAACGTGAACAAGATATTGAAATATTTCATCCAAGAATTCCCAGTCAACTTCGTCTTTAGAATATTCAAAATAGTAATGAACAAAACGATCATGAAAACCTTGAAGAGATTCATCAAGTAATTTTTCGCAATTTTAAATTTTTTTATTAAGGGTTTTATGATCATAAAAAATGAAAGCACAGCATGGTTCACCAACAAACTGATTGAAAGAGTGTATGGAGGTTGCGGGAAATGTGTGACACCATTTCTTTGCGCGCCCTTTGAACGTAAGAGAAAACAACCCAACCCACATGTAACATTCTCAAATGGGATGTCATGCCTATCACAGAAACCAAGAAAAGAAATTGTGTGCCTGAATAAGGTTATTCCACCCTCGCCATTGAACTCAATTCTGGACAAGTCATTTAAAATGATCGTTGGCGTTTGTGGAGTTAGAAAAACATGTCGAGGTTATGATTATGGAAGAAATCATGAAATGTGTGTAGAAATTCAAAACAGACTTCAAGGGCTCAACTTGTCATCTGGCCCTCCTTCTAGTGCTAGAAATTTTGACGGTGTTGGAACCACCAACATTCAAGGGATCTCCCCGATATGAAGTCCCAACTAGACCTCACACGATTTGGAGTAGGATCCCCAACAGTGGATGGTAATGCTATGCATTCACTGTGGAAGCGCGTAGAGTTAGGTATGATAACTTTAGGTGAGAGCAAGTGTGTGACCCTACGGAGATTCAAGTGTGATGCATGAAGGTTCCAACACACGAAGGGAAAAGGAAGTGCGCCCCTTGGAAGCTTGTAATATTACACAACTTGAAAGGGACACATGAGCGAAATGACATCACAAGCTAAAATGAAGAATAGTCCACAAATTAAAGTGATGGGTTAATCCAACAATATGCATTCAACAATATTCGTACAAAGGCATACAAAGTAGTTCATAAGCATATTCATAAGTTAAATAACATACATATTAACAAGAATAGTCCTACTATATTAACAACATATGCATGAAAGAGTGATGGCTATGATTTTATTATTATGAGTGAAGGTTCCATCCTTACATACCCCATTGACGACCACTAGCCCCAATAGTGGAACATTGCAGTCAAAAACACCTACTCCTCCAAAGAAGTATACTCGCTCTATGTTATGGAGAATCCAAGGCTCTTCACAATACTCCCAAGCTCTTTCTAAGCCTAAACCTAGCCAAAATCTTGTCTCCCAAAATCATGTTACATGAGTTATGAGGTTCTATTTATAACAAGAGGGGGTGACTCTTCAACTCCCCTTTGTGGCCTTTGGACTACCCTCATGACTCTTCAACTTCTTCACAAAATAACACATTACATTACATAATGAAATTTTATATTCCAATATTGACACTTGGAATTTCACTTATAACATAATTACACATAATATTACATTTTCCACATTTACCCATATAAGAAAAAATAGGGTAGAGACAGTCTAAAAAGAAACAACACTATGATTCTAGAGTTTTGGGAAAATCCAACTCAATAAAATCCACTTGCTTCTTCTTGGCCACATATTGGTTCTAAGATTTGTACTATGTGATGGTGTCCCCAAACTACTTAACAGTGGCTTTCTGGAAGCAGACTCTAGCCTCCATGGCATTCAGGTATATTGTCTTGGAACCTGTGTCCAACTCATTTTGAAGCATGACCAACATTGTCTTGGGCTTGACAGGACCACCGATGTACTTCTACATGTTGTGTGCATTCAGCTCCAAGTCTTCCTTAGTGGCTTCTTGTCTTACCTTCTCCATGTACTCATAGATCACCTGTCGGACTTGGTTCTTGGGATAGCATTGGTGAGGGAACCAATTGATGGGATCTAGTGTTTTCTCACCAAGACATCCAAACTATTGTACAACCACACATATGATGCCTGTGTGCTACCAGTGAATGAGGCAAACTACTCTTTGTTATGAATCAACATTCAAACCTTCGCTTTCTCTAGCTATGCCTATGGCTTCATCTTCTTCACTAAGTCAAGCGAGGCCGCTTTGTACCTCATTTTCCACTCTTGTACATGGGTGACGGAACCATGTATGTTTTTGATATTTTAAACAAACTCTTTTCTCCACTGTTGTAGGCCATGAAAATGGAAAATTAATTTATGCACAGTGACAAATCTGTCATAGAGCTTCCACATAGTTTCTCCAAGTGCCGATACTTCTGCAAGTATCGTTGTCCTCATCTCCCGCAATGCAAAAACTACATTCTACATTGTTTTTCATAGTTAATTTTCCTCTTTCCTGGCAGCCTCCAAGTTCTTTGCTAGTTATTCATTCTCGTTTGTCAGATACTGAACATTTGAGCATGTTTATCCTACATAGGCCAAGATGGCTTTATAAATGGTAGTTGGATGCTTCCTCGTGTCTGAAACTATCACCCTTTCCTTGATGAATGTATTTGATGCATTATCATCCAGAAAGTGCTTCCTTCGTTCCCATACAATCCTCTTTCAGAACTCATCAAATCATAGATTCTACACATCCATGACAAAATCATCATCAATGAGAATAGCATCTCCTTTCTCGCTCAGGGCAAGCTCTTCTACTAGAGGTGGTGGAGACTGAGGGATGACTTATGGTTCTTTCTCATTATTTCATTGTATTCATGCTGCAAATTCTATTCCAACTCCATGTCTGTCACTTCAATCAATTGCCCAATTTGTTGAGCAAGCTCTCAATCCTGCATCTATTCACCTTCCTCCTCAACTACTAGTTATTTCGGCTCATCAACCTGTATCAATGTTGTTTCCTTTGTCATCACACCTTGCCTTTGTTCTTCTTCCTGTTTTCGCTTCTCTTCTCGTTCTCTCCTTCTTAACCCTTGTTCTTCCTTCATGTTCTTCCCCATCTCTTGCAACTTCAATTTTACTTCTTGCAACCTCTGCTTTTCTCTCTTCCTCCACTCTTCTCCCTTCATCCTTTGCTCCCTTTTTTCTTCTGCTACCAAATTTTCCTTCACAATAATAGGATCTTCCACAATTTTGTAGCTTTGATCTCCCTCTGGATCGTCAATATTATTCCTCTTTTCTTTGTCCTGCAATGGATTGTTTCCTTATGCTACTATTGTTGTTGCTTACAGAGTGGCTACTATATGTGGAGGAGCCTTCCAAGTCCTTTCTATACTGACTGAATCATTGAGTCTAGAGGCATTGTAGCAATTCCTCCAAGGGTCCTCCTCTGTCTAATGAAATTTCCCCCTGATCCACAAAAAGTAAACTCTCATACAATGGTCCTTGCAAATATTGTGGGGATCATATAAATTAAAGTCTCTAGTGCTAAACTAAAATTTCATTATGTCCTTAGCCTCAACATCTGCATCTTTCAAAATATTAGTCTCATATAATCCAATCCGTAAAGGAAGAGTAGGCCATGGCACTTTCTTCTTCCTATGCAGTCCTTCTGACAACCCTGTAGCGAGGTAGTATGATACTTGTTGCATGATCAATTTGTCAATGGCATACCTTGGTAAGAAATGCGGAGGCTTATCTCCACTAAACACTTTGAAGAAGGTGCCACCTCGTAAGGAGTACCAATATGCAATGTCTACTATCACCTCCATTACTTATTGGGACATGCAAGGTGGATCTTGCTCAAATATAATCTTGTATAGCGGGATGATAAAGTGGTCAGATAGCCTTTCCATCACTCCTTGATAAATGTAGTTGAAAAGAAACTCGCAATAGATGTTCACGATAGTCTCTTGTGGTGTCCATGTCCAACTAACGCTAGGGAACTATCGTTATGCACAGATTGCATCGAGTAATTATGCGGACATGTAAAACCTTGCTTGCTCATTCTTAGGTGGATTCTGAGCCTTAGCCACATGGGACTTCAACTGTTGAGCCAACAGATCTGACCAATTGAATGGCCTCCCATCACTTACCAACTGGTCCAATAAGACTTCCCACCCTTTAGGGAAGGTCTTTGTGCTCTCTTTACCATATATTCTACGCGCAAATATGTTCAAGAACTAGAAAGCCTTCCTGAGGGACTTTGTCTTGTAAACATGGGCGGGTGTCTGTAAAAAATTTGATGGCAAAAGACGACAAGAGTAAAACTCACATAAAAAAGCGATGATGATAGCACTGAAGGCTCCTTGATCTCCTCGGGAATGATATAGCTCCAATATCAAGTGTGTAAATGAGCTCTAGTAGCGTCAATTAAATGGATTTGGACAAATTAGGGTTTATGAAACACATGCCTAAAAGTAAGGAAAAAGTGGCACTTAGAAAAAGTTTCTAAAAATAACGCAAGTGCCTCCTTCAAGATATTAAAAATAGATCCTTATTTTTAGGGATACTTTTTTTTTCCTTTTTTCTTTTTTCAGGGAAACTTTCCGTGCACACCGCTGGAAAGACAGGGTAATTCCAGGAACTGGGCAACTTTCTGGCTCAGTGCATTGCACAATTTCTAAGCTCAATAAGGGTTGCACAATTTATGGGCTCAGTGTTGGGTTGCCCCCTCATGGTTGCACATTTTCTGAGCTTAAGGCTCACTGTCAATTAGGACTACACAATTCCCAACATTAAGGCTAGTTGCCCTCAATAATTGAGCAGTTTTGAGGGCAAGCCTAGAACTACTGTGGGACCAAGTAAGGAGATCAGCGTGTGAGTTAGAAAATTAACTAAGTAAGCAAACACAAGTGAAAGTGAAAATTATAAGTCTCATTTGAAGCCAAGATGAGTTACTGTGGTTAATAAGGAAGGCTCCAAAATCGAAGCGTAGGGAAAATTTTGAAGGGTGGTTGTAGCCGCTACAACAGGTTGATTTAATGTAGTAATGAAGGAAGAAGTCATTACCCTCACCAATCTTGAGGAACATAGTAAACAAGAGGATTTTTTATGGCAACAAAAATCAACATCCCACTAGCTAAAAGAGGGGAAAGGAATACAACCTTCTTCTATAATGGTGCTCTAATGTTGTCACCACAACTGAATCGCCTCCATCAAAAATCCTATAGGAGAAAAATTGCTCGACTTCCAAGATATCACCTAGGAACTCATTCACTACTATCAAAAAATTATATCTGAACCTCCCTAGAATAAATTAGAGGAGATACAGTGTATTACAAAGCACTTACCTTGTCTACTCATTGTTGATCAGAATGAAGCCTTGTTCTATGAGATGATGATGAAGAAATTGGGCGAGGCTGTCAAAGAGATGCCAAATAGCAAGGTTTCTAACATGGATGGATTCACCATAGAGTTATTTCAGGCTTGTTGGTCTATAGTTGGCCAAGATATCAGGCTTGTGATGGAAGAATCTAGGAGAACTCAATCCATTCTCAAAGATGTTAGCACCACCTTCCTCAAATTAGTTCCAAATTAAGAAAAAATGGAGGAGCTAAGTGGATTCAAACCCCTTTACAATGTTGTATACATGATTATAACATAAATCATTTCCAACTGACTCAAGCCACTCCTAAGATTATATCACCTTAGCAAACTGGTTTCATGGAATGGTATTAAATCCTTGATGGTATCATGGTTATGCATGAGGTCATCCATGCTATGAAGGTCGTGTGAAAGGCTAGTAGGTTGCTGATGATTAAACTTTAAAAATATTTTGATAATTTTAACTAGAAATACTTATTCCCCATCCTCAAAGCTTTTGGCTTCTCCCCAAATTGGATAGAATGGATCAGGAATATCATATCCTCTACCTCCTTCTCCATTCATGTCAATGGATCTCCTTTCACCAAATTCCAAATCTTTTCTTGGAATTCATCATGGTGACACTTTCTCACTGTTTCTTTTCATATCGGTTGTGGAGGTGCTGGGGTGATCTCTTAAATTAGTGGTCTCTATAAATTCTCTCCAAATCCTTCGCCTTTTCGATGACGATCTTCTTCACACTCATCACCAGTTTGTAGATGACACTATGGGAATGAGCACTCCATCTATCTTAGAAGCTAACAATTTTCTTTGAATCTTGGAGATGTTTTCTCTTGACTTAGGTATGGATGTTAATAATTTAAATCTTATATTTTTTTCTTCAAGGCTCCACTCCTAGTGCAATGATATATAGCCACTATCATGGGCTTTCAACAAGGAAAGATTTTGTAGAAATATATTGGATCCCCTTTGGCTAAGAACTCATTAAGGTGGAGCTTATGGGAGTATCTCATATATAAAATCAACAACAAGATGGAAGGATGGGCCTTATTTGCTTTGAATATTGCAAGAAAATTGGTCCTATTTAAAGTTGTGCTTCAAGCTCTCCCCATTTACTTATGTCCAATGCTAATGGCACCATCCTTGATCCTTCAGGAACTCCATTTAATTAAGAAAAAATTTCTTTGGAGGGGATCCAACTTGGAACGCAAATGGTCCTTACTGGCCTGGGACAAGATTTGCAAACCAAAACTCAAACAAGGGTTAGGCCTACATGACCCTTTCACTATGCCAATAGTCTTGGGTGCTAAAATTTAGTGGAAATGGATTCAGGGAGGATCTAATATTCGGAAATGTATCTAGAACCATAAATATGTTCCCCATACTCCATCACAAGTCCTAACCCATTTCACACCTTGGCAGTTGGTTCATTCATATGGTCCTTAGCCAATAAAGGTATGCACTTGATCGAATAACATTATTTATGGGAAATCAAGGATGATAAAACCGTAATGTTCTTGGTGGAATCCTAACAAAAATTCCCAAATCTATGAGACAAAAGCATCTCAATTGTATGAGAGAGTAAATGATAGCTTAAGGCTTCACTAAACTTTTTTATTACTGGCACAATATTAATACCACTCATCATTGGTACCAATGGTTACCACTAGAATATTGGTATTTTAAACCAGAGGAAGAACATTGGAAGCAGTTCTGGAGCAATATTCAACAAAGGAAAAATCCTATCTCTAATCATCCAAATAAAATCATATGGGGATAAATAGTAAAGGGCACCTTTTTAGTCTAGGATTATTATCACTAAAAGTAGGCTATCATTCACTACCTACAAAAGAGGTATGCGTAAAAATTTGGAAGAAACACTCTTAGCTAAAAGTATCTTTCTTTATATGGTATTTTTTCAAAATAGAACTCTAATGTGAAACAACTTATTAAAACAGTGTTATCAAGGGCCATCTAGATTCCCCCTCTGCCTTCTTCACTAAAAAATATGGAAAATTTCTTTAATAGTTGCAAATATGCCTCTTATCTCTAGGCATGTCTGTAGGATTGTCTTTCATGTTCATACATATACTCCTCAATATCCTTAACATCATTTCCAATTGACGCAAAAGTACCTTCTCCAACCTAGTTCTCAATCTCATATGGATTAGTGCCCGAGATTTTATTCCATGGGAAATTTGGAAAGAGAGAAACTACAAAATCTTAAAATATTCCTCTATGCCTATTGACTCTCTTTAGGACTCCATCCTTGCCAACATTAAAGAAACTATCCTTGATTTCCCATAGTCTTCCTCTTATTGGAAAGCCCATGGACACAATGCTTGTATCCTCCAACATTGGCATCTCATTCCCTATGAACTCCTCCCCTCTTCACCTGTTATGCAACTAGCTCACAAATAGATAGATCAACGACTTAAAAAATATCCTCATCAAGGGGAAAACCTCCTTTACGTTACATAAATGGATAATTCTTGGATGATTCAAATGACAAAACCTATTTTCTATACATAGGAGTCTAAGGGGTCACAATATAATCAGATCCGACATAACAATAATAATATAAGGGCAAAACAATAACAATAGTGAGATTATATGGGGCACACTAATAACAATATGGGGTCAACATGGGCACAACAATAACAATAAGGGGCCTACAATGACAATAACAATGAGGGAATACACTAGTATTATAGGGACCTAACATGCCCCTCTCCTTTAAAAAAATGTTGTCCTCAACGCTTTAGTAGTTTTGGATGCTTTTGTATAAAATTCTCATCCTCCCATGTGGAATCTTCAACGGGTAATTTCTTCCACTTAATGAGATACTCTGAAATTGATCGATTTCGTAACTGTCTAGTTCTTGTTTATGTGACTGCTTCAGTTTCCAATATGATTTTTCCTTCCTCGTCAAGTTATAGAAATATTTTTTGAATTGGGAGCTTGTCACCTATAACCTTCTTTAAGCATGAAACATGGAAAACTAGGTGCACTTGGGAAGATGCAGGAAGATCCAATTTGTATGCCACAGTACCAATCTTTTGCAACACGTTGTACAGACCATAATAATTTGGTGATAATTTATTATCCTTCTTGGCTTGCTTGCGGGACATTTGTTTTTATGGTTGCAGCCGTAGAAATACCCAGTCACCTACATCAAAAATTCTTTCGCTGCAATGTTGATCTTCCTGTTGTTTCATTCTATTTTGCACCAAAGTGAGGTTATCCTTTAAGAGTTGGAGAACTTGTTGTTGATGCTCGATGTGATCTTCCATTGATTGAACCTTAGAATTTTCTCTTAAATATGATGTGATGGACGGTGGATGATATCCATAAAGTGCCATAAATGGGTTCATTTTTGTTGTAGTATGGAAGGAAGTGTTATACCACCATTCATCCATAGCTAACCACTTGACCCATTGTGTATGTTTATCAGATACAAAGAATCGAAGATATCCTTCCAAACATTTGTTCACTATATCAATTTTTCCATCAAATTGAGGATGATAAGATGAGCTATGAGCTAAATGAGTACCCAGACAAGATAAAAATTTTGTCCAAAATTTGCAGTGAAAATGGGATCTCTGTCACTTATAATAATATTTGGTTTTCCATGTAGCTTTTGAATTGTTTCCATAAATGTAGTAGCAACTTTATTGGTTTTAAATGGATGAAATAATGCACAAAAGTGTGCATACTTGGTAAGTCTATTAACTACCACCATGATGACATTCTTTCCTTCAGACTTGGGTAAACATGTGATAATACCTATTGAAACCTCCTCCCAAAGTTGACTTGGAATGGATAAAGGTTGTAACAGACCCAGGGTCTTAATTATCTCAACTTGATTTTGTTTGCAAACCAAACATTCTACCACAAATATTTGAATATCATATTTAAGGCCATCCCAAAAAAATCCTTTTTAACCTTGTGATAAGTTTTTAAAAATCCTGAGTGCCCTCCTAAGGGAGAGGTGTGCAATTCCAGAAGAATGTTTTGTTTGATTTGGGAGTTCTTACAAAGGTATAAGTGATCTTTGAACCATAATGAAGCATTTTTCCAGCTAAATGTATCAAATGTACTGGGATCTTGCTGCAAATTTTGAATGAGTGCCCACACTTCTTCCTCATTTTTTATTTTCATCCCTTGCTTCGTTTATCCAATCTGGTTGGATAGTAGAAATGGCACAAAGAAATGCTTCCACATCCTCATCCTTTCTTGAGAGTGCATCTTCAACAATATTTTGCTTCCATTTTTTGTAGATGATTTCAAAGTCATAACCCAACATCTTTGTGACCCATTTTTGTTTCTCTTCTAAAGATAATCTTTGTTCTAAAAAGTATTTAAGACTATCATGATCCATTTTTACCTTGAAGTGTCTTCCCATTAGGTAAGGTCGTCATTTTTTAAGTGCATGTTATATTGCCAACATTTCCTTCTCATAAGTAGCTTTGTGGAAATAATTTCCTTTGAATGGATGAATTTCAAAAGCAATGGGTCTTCCTTCTTGCATCAAAACAACACCAATTCCATTTCCCGAGGCATCGTATTCCATAGTAAAGGTTTTGGTGAAGTCTGGCATATCTAAGACCGCTTCTTGGCACATTGCCTCTTTAAGATGTTCAAAGGCCTTAGTTGCTTCAGGAGTCCAAGAAAATTTATGTTTCTTCAGTAATGTTGTTAGAGGTGTTGCTATTCTCCCATAATTCTTAACAAACTTACGATCATACCCTGCAACCCGAGAAATCCTCGCAGATTCTTTATGGATATGGGGATTTTCCATTCCTTAATGGCTTTAATTTGCTAGGGTATACCTGAACACCTTCATGAGATACAATATGACCTAGATATTCCACCTCCTATACTCCAAAGAAATATTTGGAGGCCTTTTCATATAATTGTTTCTCCTCCAATAATTTGAGCACCCTGTCAACATGTTGAACATGATCCTTCCAAGACTAGTTGTAGATTAATATATCACTAAAAAATACTAACAAAAAAATTCTAAGGAAGGGTTTGAAAATGGAATTCATCAAACCTTGAGTTGTAGAAGGTGCATTGGTAAGGCCAAAAAGAATGACTATAAATTCATAATGATCCTCATGAGTTCTAAATGTTGTTTTCGAAATGTCTTCAGTCTTCATTCTGATTTAAAGATATCTTGAACAAAGATCCAACTTGGTGAAGAAAATTGATCCATTCAATTCATCCAATAATTCATTAATGACAGGAATGGGAAATTTATCTTTAATAGTGAGCTTCTTGAGCTCCCTATAATCCTGACACATATGCCATGATCCATCCTTCTTGTGCACCAACACTATTGGAGCAAAGAAATAACTTTGACTAGGTTGAATTATACCAACCTCTAACATTTCTGCAACCATACGTTCAATTTCACTCTTTTGGGCATAGGGATATATGTAGGGCCTGATGTTTGGAGGAACACTTCCTCGAATCAAATGAATAGCATGATCATGCTCAAGAATAAGTGGGAAGCCTTTGGGAGTCTCAAATACCTTGGAATGATTGTCCAAGGCTTTTTAGATATCTGGAGAAATAGATAATTTCAATGTGGGAACCTCTAGTGAACATAATTGTGCAATTATTTTGTCATGTCATTGAGCTAATTATCTTTCATGATTTCCCTACGATACCCCTTAATTCAACTTCCTTTCCTTCCCAAAAAAAAAATTCAAGAAAAATTCTTGAAAATTAAAAGTTATTGTACCCAAAGATTGTAACCATTAGACTCCTAGTACAACATCGACACCACCCATTGGAATGGAAAGCATTGGACTATTCAATATATATTCTCCCATGGATAGCTTGATACTATGGAACTTTCAAGAGCAATTTATGGTTCCTCCATTTGCAATCATCACTTGACACTCTGGTGTTGGATATAGGAAGCAATTCAATTCCTTAGCGATATTAAAATGAATAAAATTATGGGTACTACCCGAATCAATCAACAATATTAAATTTTTCTTCGTGACATGTCCTTCTATCTTGAGAGTTTGAGGAGTGGTAGTTCCTGCCAATGCATTACAAGATATTGTTAGATTCATTTCTTCTTTCTCTAAGGTTGGTTCCTGGTGTATATCCTCTTCTTTTGACGTTTCTTGTTCCTTTTCTTCCTCCTCTTCATATTCAATGCAAAATAATTTCTTCTTAGCACACTTATGACCTTTAGTGTATTTTCTATCACAACTATAATAAAGCCATTTTTCTCTTTTTTATTCCAATTGTTGTGTTGTCAACCTTATAGGTTTTGGAAGGCTAAGGGTAGCAACACTTCCATCTTTACAGTTGTGAGTGGTAAGCTTCCTTGTTTCCATAATTTTTCTTTTAATTTTTCTTTCCAACCCGAATGCCTTCTCCAATGAATCAGGTTCCCAAAGGAGAAACTCATGTTGGATGTTATCCTTTAAAGTCCCTATGAACACATCAATCCTATGCTCCTCTGGAATATCATTTACCCTTATATTCAATTTTTGGAATTCCTCAATGTTCTCTTCCATTGAACCCTTTTGTTTGAGATTTATCAATTGGCTAAAGAAGGTGTTTCTCTTTGTATCCTTAAAATGTGTTATAATTTCCTCCGTAAAAATTGACCAAGTGACAAGTGGTTTACGAGAACAAATCCATAGATACCATACAAATTGATTGGGTTCTAAATATAAAGTTGCAATCTGTACCTTTTGTGTGTGTTGCACATTATGAAGATCAAAATATTTCTCCATTTGTAGTAGCCATGTTACCGGATCCTTGCCATCAAACTTTCTCATGCCGATATTTGGAATATAGTGGGTCTTCAATCCAATGTTAAAGTCAATGAAATCATGATTAACATTTATTTTGTTCTCATCATGGGTTTCATCTAATACCTTTTTTCCATTAAGAATCATTTCTTGTAGCAACTTTGTTAAACCTTCCATGTGTGCTTTTAAACTATTCTTCAAATCTTCCATGTTGCCTTTCATTTTTGCTTCTATATCATTCATTTTAGCTCTCATGCCATCCATATTAGCTTTCATGCCATCCTTCAAACCTTCCATGTTTGATTTTAATCTATTATTCAAACCATCCATCTTAGCTTCCATTTCATTTTTGGTTATTCATTGTGAGAGCGAAATTTGTTGCACCTGGTCTCGTAATTTTGATATATCATGTTGCATTTCTTCTTCTTCTTCATGCATCATAGTAGAGTTTTTTGGTTTCTTACTTGGCGTGTCCATTTTCTTGCTTCAAGTCATTTTGCAATAAAAAAATTAGATATATGATTCATTATGCCCTTTGAATCACTTCAAACTGATTTTTCAAACAAAAGTTATGCAATTTATAAAAAAATACACATCTTCTTTTTTCGCTTTGTAGAAGCTCGATATTGAATATGTTGTATTTCTGTAATTTAGGATCTCCAAGGTCTCAAATTTTTTATTGTAGTATCCCTCCGAGTCCTATTTCTAACCCCACAAGTCTGATAGAGATTGGATTCTTCAACAAATAGTTATGCCCAATCTCCCACAATGACTTGATTATAGACTAGTTCAATAGAGTGGACTTGTACGGAGTGCCACGTTTCACTGTTTCAACCTTTGGCCCTAAACAAGACACCCAAAAAACTAAATCTCATTCTATTTGTCACATTTTATGAAATTTAAATCCAATGCTCACAGAGAAATTTATGACAATGTTCCCAAGGTCACCTATTTGATATGGAATTCTGGAGCCCGCAAAAACCCTAACTTCCTCAGATCATATCTCTGAAAATACAGCGAGACAAGATCTGAAATTCGTACATGAGGTTCATCAAGATTTAAGCTCCACAAGGTTTCAATTTCATCTTCCAAAGCTTTGTATAAAAAACATTATAGCGGAAACTCCACGATGACTTGTGTGAAACAACGAAACCCTAGAATCCAAAGCTCTAATACCAAATGTTATGCAACCAACTCATAAATAGATAGATAAACGACTTAAAAATTATCCTCTTCGAGGGGGAAACCTACTTTACATTACATAAATGAACAATTCTTAGATGATTCAAATGAAAGAACCTCCTTTCTATATATAGGAGTCTAAGGAGTCACAATATAATCAGAGTCGACATAACAATAATAATGTAAGGGCACAACAATAACAATACTGGACTTCTATGGGGCACACTAATAACAATATGGGAAAACATGGGCACAAGAATAACAATAATGATGCTACACTGACAATAACAATGATGGAATACACTAGTATTATAGGGACCTAACATCACCCTCCTCCCCCTTCCCTCACTCACAAGTCCTTCAATATGGTCCCCTCACCGTCCTACTTTCCTCAAGCTTAACTTTGATGAAGAATCGAAGGAGAATTAAAGCCTAGTTGTCTTTGGGGATTTCATCAAATATCACAAAGGATATCCACTCTATATTTATTCGGGCTCCTCGACATCAACTACAACAATGCAGTGGAATTCATTGGCCCTGCCACCATATTGGAAATTGCATGGGCACAAGGATATTCATAACTTTTTGTGGAAGGTGACTCTCAAATCACCATCAACATCATAAACAAGATACAAAATGGAAAACATGTTCACAAATTCTCCAAAAGTTAGCATCTATAAGCACACATCTACAAAGATTTAGCCCTCATGGCCCACATTTTGGTCATTGTCCCTTCCCATGTCTATTGCATAGGAAACAAAGTGGAAAATATGTTAGCAAACCATGGGTGCTTGGACTCTATAGTAACACTCTCATACACTTGGAACCTCTTGCCAAAATATCCCCTCAAAGACAAGTGCTCACAATCAAGAAGGATACTTTTTATCCTATATAGGTGTTTCTAATGCAAAAGGGTTGGGAGGGGGGGGTGGGGCGGGGTGTGGTGGTACACTGCCAACCTGGCCAAACGATTAAGGGACATAATAACACATCCCCACAATATGATTTATGATAATCAAGCTCTTAAGATCTCGTTGATGGAAATATGTACGCAAGATCCTTGATCCCAAGAACACACATTTCATAAGCATTGAGATGTTGTTTTCTCTCTGAGATGCTCACATTCCCGCTTATGTGGAAAATGGTTTTGGTTTTAAATTTTTTATATCTATGGTCCTCCTTCCGATGTTATTTCTCTCATATGAAGTTGCTGTTAAGAAATTTACTGCATAACACAAATAATTACTGAGAGGAATTAATATAAGAAATAACCAGCAACAACCATAAACACATAAACACAAATGTTTATCTGGGAAAACCCCAAATCCGGGGAAAAACCCAACCTAATAAGATCTCATTAGCATTGGCCAAAACCCTGGCCTATCCAACCAAGTGAGCCTTCATCGCTCACCTCCAGGTCTTTCATTACAATGAAGTCCTTCCAGCCTTTTATAAGCTCCATTACATATAATACCATAGGTAGAATACTATGGGTGCACAATACCATGTGCCCCAAAACCATCACTGTTTAACCTGGTCAACTTTGACTTTATCCTGAGTCAAGTTTACCTAACAGTTGCAAGACACCCATTCCTCTTGATTGTAATTCCTACCTTGGCTCTAGTTAGCAAGAATTGGGGGCTCTTTCCAGCCCACTTATATGAACCATGGCCAAGCCTCATCTCTTTAATTCGAATTACATTTAGTGGACTTAGAAATAACTAAGTTCTCCTCCTCATCTAGAGTTCTAACAATGCTTTCCATTTAGCTTTCTATATTATTTGGCTGTCCTTATTATTTCACTTTCACGGCTTGTCAAGCATGCATGCAAATGAGAAAGTGATGGCCTATAAACAGGATCCTACATTGCTGGAAACCAACCAATATGGGCACTAGACCCCTGCAACATATTTCGACTTGGAAGTGTCTGGTTTTCTCTCATATCTTTGTTTGATTTCTATTTTTGATATTAGATTTGCTACACTTACCTCTTTGGCTTGCATTTTACCTATCACCCTCTATATCCCTCTCGATTTGCTCTTGAAGTTTTAGTATCCATTCACCAATCCTTCTCTCATGGAATATCATTTTCTATTGCATTCCACCTTGGCAAGCCCAAAATTTTCCCTTGTCCACCATCATGCTCTCGTCATTTCTCTCTCACAAGCTAACTTCCCACCTTATCACTTAGTTTTAGCTTCATCTAACTCTTTGTTATTGGGCCCCACATTCTCCTTAAGTGGCATAAGCCTCTAAGTTCCTCGCTTATCTAATTATCTTCTCAATTGTTCACCTGCATATCATGGTTTGGTCTTTTGTGCCCTGTCAATGAGAATAATTCCATCGAGGGGTAGTCTACTATCAAGAAAGAGCCTCTTGGGGAGGCATATGTGCACATCGGAGGTTTCAGGATTCAGAAACTAGGTTTTGGGACCTCACCCCCGGTCCCATCCAAGAGCAGTTAGATTGTATGGAATGAGAAGAGGCTTCTCAATGGTTGCAACTTTCAAATACAAAGGTTCTTACAGAATTGGCTAATTGGATGTTGAAACTTAGACGTACCCGATGTCATTTAACCAATACATGTAGACCATTTATCTTTATCGGAATTTGAAGCTCCTCCTTGGAATAATTTTAATGGACCACTTTGAGCACCAGGATGACGTCATGCACTCTCTAGAGCACCTTCACCATCACCTGAGGGAGGTGGATTAGTGCTTGGGTCACATTGAGCAGTGCCTTGGAATTCCTCCCCCAGCAGGAAGCACCACTGGAAACACTGAAGACCCTATTCAGGTTGTCCCTACCCACTCTAATCCCTTAACTTAGCCTTTCTTTTGTATAAATTCCTTGTAGATTCAAACTACTAATTGTAATATGCTAAAACAATAGACTTCAATCTACTCTACCCATAAGCGAAAAAAAATTAAATGATCGTGAAAACACAAAACATACAAGAGAAAGAATTCAATCAAAACATTACACAATGATTTCCTAGGGAAATCTGCTGCTAAAAACCCCTGCTATATTTATATTGCATTATTCAAAAAATATGAGAAGATTACAATGTTTTTCTCAAGCCCGAGAAACCTCTACACTATCTCTATCTATCTCACAGCTTCCTGGACAAGACCAGGCCAATACATAACCAATTATCTGCTTTTGCAAGTCCCTATTTCCTTGCATTGTTTCCTTGGGAATGAGCCCCCTATTAATTAGGGAAACTACTCAATTGGAATTGTGTAATCCTCATAGGCCTTCCTTTGACTGCATGCACCACATGTACAATTCAGATGATTATACAACTTCTAATACACTATCCCTAAACTCCAATCTCAACTGGGTAACTCTCATATCTGACATGCATGAGTTACTTATGAGTGAATCGTCAATTTACTGGTTGATCATTGTAGTCAGCACCACACTAATAAACCTCCCACTAGTTCCTCCAACAGTTGGAACTAGTTTAATTGACTTTAACTCAGTTAAACTAAATTAATTAATTACAACTCAAAATAAACTCAACCAGGGCTCCTATAATGTAGGAGACACTCTAAATTACTCAAGTTAGACCCTCAACTTGAATTAACTGAGCCAACTAAGTCAAATTAACTTAGTTAACTAATACAAGTTGTCATGAGATGTGGAATTACAATTTTATTCCAAATTTAAATCAAGGACAATATTAAATTAGGATTTTCTTGTTGCATTTTCAACACTCTCCCCTACTACTACCCCAATCCTGCCTCTGTAAAACTCGAATTTTCATCTTGACAATTCCTTTGTCAAAATATTTGCATCTTGTTGCTCTGTAGGAATGTACTCCAGCAACATGATTCTCCTCTGCACACAATCTTGTATATGGTGATACCAGATGTTTATATGCTTAGACCAATAATGAAAAAAAGGATTCTCAGAGAGTTTGATAGAACTCTGATTGTCACAGTAAATCATTGTAGGATACATCTTCTGACCAAATTACCCAACTAGGATCTTCCTCCTCCAAATAGCCTCACAAGTTGCTTGACTAACAGCCATGTACTTAGCTTCTCCCGAACTAAGTGCAATTCATCTCTACTTCTTGTTGTACCAATAAACTTTTGTTGACCCAATACTCAATATTCCCCCTGATGTGCTCTTCCTTTCGGATGGACTCCCTTCCCAACCTGCATCTGTGAAGCCTTGAAGCTTCACTCCCTCTATCTGTCTGTACCAAAGACCAAAATGAGTGGTACCTTTGAGGTATCTCAACACATTTTTAGTTGCCTTCCAATAGAGTTTGGTTGGCTTAACCATTGCTTGACTAAGCTGGTTAACTGCAAAAACATATTTTCGGTTGTGTGTTCACCAAATACATAAGTGAACCCACAAGCTTCCTGTGAATAGTAGCCTCCACTACTTCACCTGAAGTAGCATCTTCCTTCCTCCAAATTCATGCTAGAGGAGTCTCCATGGGTTTGTTTCTCTCCATGTGGAACTTCTTTAGTAGCTCATTGGCATACTTTCCCTGAGAGACAAACAGTTCCTCATCTCCTTGCCATACTTCCATACCAAGGAAATAATGCATGAGCCCCAAGTATTCTCTTGCCAGATCCTCTTTGCAATATTTTACCAAATTCTCATCACCTGTTAGAATAAAATCATCGACATATAATACTATAATCAACAATTTACCTTCAACCACAATATGGTAAAGGTTAGCATCTGCTTCAGCTTTGGTGAAACCTAATCTTGTCAAATAGTTGTCAATCCTCATGTACCAAGCATGGGGTGCTTACTTCAATCCATGCAATGCTCGCTTGAGTATGTACACATGCAACTCTTTATTGAAGGTCTCAAATCCTTATGGTTGCTCAATGTACACGTATTCCTCAATAACATCATTAAGGAATGTTGTCTTTATATCCATCTGATATATATTCCATCCCATTTACGTTGAAAGTGATAGAATATATCCAATTGAATAATACCTCGTTATTGGAGCAAAGGTCTCCTCGTAATCAATTCCCTCCACCTGAAAGAACCCTCTGGCCACAAATTTGGCCTTGTATTTCTCCACACTCCCATATTCTACTTGCTTTACCTTGTAAAGCTATCGTGAACTCACCACTGACTTATCTGTTGGTCTTAGGACCACTTCCCAAACATTTTTTCTGATAATGGTGTCATACTCCTCTACTGTGGCATCAACCCATACTAGTTTCTGCATTGATTCCTCAAATGAGGATGGCTCAATCTCTACACTCTCACTCATCATATCCAAGTAGTCAATGTACCAATCTGGTGACCCCCTCTGCCTATGTTGTGATGTGGGTGCTCCCACATTCTCTCTAGCATCATGCATCAATCTGTCAGCTTATTTGGTGCACTTCCTTCCATCTATGGAAGTCTCTGCATGAGTGGGTGCTTCCACTCTCTACTCCTATGCATGTGCTTGCTCCTCATCACCCTGAGGTTCTTCTTTTGGAGTTAAAATATCCTCATCTGCATGTAACTGAAGCTCCATCTCAAGGGAACATCTCATGGGCTTCTCGTCATCGAAATTCACAACTCTACAAACCACTTTCATCCTCTGAGATGGCAGGTACACCCGATAGTTGTGAGATGTATCAGTGTACCCAAAAAATATGCCCAACTCAACTATTGGTTCTATCTTTTTCCTTGCATCCTTGGTAACATGATAGGAGATTGATGAACCAAAGATCCTGAAGTGTGCCACATCTGGTTTCTTGCCTGAAAAATCTTCTTTTGGTGTATTCACCCCTAGAATTCGATGAGGACTTTTGTTTTGTACATATATAGTTGTGTTGCATGCTTCATCCCACAAGTGCAACAGTAGGCCTTGATCATGTAACATCACCTGTGCAGCTCCCACAATACTTATGTTCTTCCTTTCAACCACCCCTTTTCGTTGTGGGTTATGGGGTGCTATTAAATCACGTCAGATTCCTTCTCATGCACAAAATTTCTTGAATTCATTCAACACATATTCTCCACCGTTATCGTTCCTAATTTAACATTCCTGCCGGTGTCTTTCTCAATAAATGCTTTAAATTCATAAAATTTAGAGAACGATTGATCTTTCTTTTGTATGAAGAAAATCCAACACTTACGAGAAAAATCATCTACAAATATTACATAATACATATGCTTGGCCACGGAGGCTGTTAGGAATGGTCCACACACATCTAAGTGAACTCTTTCAATAATTTATTGCGCTCGATTGTCCTTATCATGAAAGGTAGCTTTGGTGTACTTCCCCCATGTGCACCCTTTGCATGTGTCTCACTACTCTAGTCTACCCTTGGGAGGTCCTTTATAAATTTGTTGCATGATCTTCAAAGCTTCGTGGTGCAACTGAACCAATCTTCTATGCCACACTTTCCGATGTCTCAGTTATACACCTTATCTACTTTTGTGCTCGAATAAGCATAGTCTTCTACATCCAATTCGTAGAAGTTATTCACCCAAACCCCGATCCGCTTCACTTGTCTCGAGGCTATGTGATGAAGGAAAGCCTTTCCTTTGCTAAATATCACATCGTAGCCACGGTCCTCCAACATGGCAACTAAAACTGAATTTTTCTTTAAACCTGGAACATACATGACATTTTTTAATGTGAGAGGAGAACCAGACTCCCTCTGAAAGGTAATAGTATCGATGTTGGTCGTGCTATACCTCCCATCATCTCCCATTTCGATATGCATCTAGAGGTCCTTCTCCTCCAAGTCACTGAAGAAATCTTTGTTTATGGTCATATGGAATGGGGCTCCACTAACTAGATACCACACACTACCCATCACTGATGTCACCATGCAAGTGATTAGGGTGAAATCCAACTTGTATTTTGAAGCAAGGGCTTCACCTACCGCTCCTCCCAAGGACTTCTTTTCGACCATCTTATGTGGACAATTCATGGCATAGTGTCCAAGCTCATTACAATGAAAACATTTCATCTTCAACATGTCCTTCTTCTTTCCGCCTTGACTAGAATTTGATTTGGAATGGGATTACTTCCCTTTCCCTTTCCCTAGTTAAAAGAGAGTATTGAAGAAAGTGTAACTAGGTTCGGTCTTCATAAATTTAATTTTGATCTTTGTACTTGTAAAAGAAAAGAATTATTATTTTTGTAATTATCAAGAATGGGTTTCTTTCCCATTTGATAGGTCAAGCACATGTTTGAGTGCTTCTAGGAAAGTCAAAGAGTCAATGTAATTATTGAAGACCCCTTGAGGGTATGTTACATTATGTAACCTATGTAATTATGTCAAAGATATGTGTCAAAAGTGATGCTCCAAAGAAAAGACAAGTCTCCTCTTCAAGTCGGCTCAAAGAATGGATTTTGGTTCACTTAAAGTCAAGTCGGCCTCAGTAGCTCAAGTCGGCCCAAAAGGAGGGACAAACTCCTATATATAGAGCCATTCGACCTCACAATTAGACCATCAAGTGATCTTTGAAATTAGCGAAGAAGAGAGGCAAGAAACAGGTGCAAAAAAGAGCAAGAAAGGTGCTTCTAGGGAAACAAAGAAGAGAAGAAAAAAATCCGAATTTTTGGGACTATTTTAGGGCTCCTCTTTACCACACGTATGGAGGAAAATAAGGACATTTTACTGCTGCAACAAGTCAAAAATTTCAGCCCCCCAAGAAGTTTCAATTGGGCCAAAAAGAGGTCTCAAATAGGCCTCCATATCAAGAAAAGTGGGTCCCACCTCAAGCGAAAGAAGGAATCAATCTAGAAGGGAAATCTTGTGCCATAATCAACCACACGTGCAAGAAGAAATCAAACCTGAAGTAGGGTAAGAGGATCAACCTCTCAACTCGAAAGTATCTCTCAAGGAAGGTCTCATTCTCTAGCGTAAGTGTCAAGGAAAGGGAAGATTGCCAAGCGAAGCGGAGAAGGAAAGGAAGACTCCAAAGAAGAGGTCTCTAAGGAGGCCTAGGGTTTCTTCAATTTCCGGAAAAAGAGCCCTTAGTTGCCGAAAGAAGTGCGAAGGAAGAGAACAAGCTGAAAAGAAGAAGAAGGCATCGATTGAAGGGAAAAAGGAAGAGAGGTTGTGTCTTGTGCTTGGAGGATCTACTAGTCAAGGGTCGAGGGTTTGGAATTTGTCAATTGAAGCTTTAATAAGAGAAATTTGCAGAAGGGTTTTCCTCTCTAGGAGAGAGAGGTTCTACCTTGGCTGAGAGCCAATATCTTGTGTTATTGTTTCCTTTTGTTTTGGTAACTATTTGATGAAGTAAGAGAACACATACTAATAATAATAAGAGAAGATTGTACTAATAAGAAAAAGTAAAAGTACTTCACAAATTGCTATAATCGTCAGAAGAATCTCACTATAACTTAGATGCCCTAGATTCTTCATCACCCCCATTGGTATTTACACCCCAAAGGTTGCCTATATAGTGCTAAATAGGAAAAAAAAACCTCTAAAGAACCAAAGTGGTGGTGGAGAACAGTGTGTAAAATCAAAATGTCCAATAAAAGCCAAAATAGTCATGTGGTGTCTTATGGAGAAGAAGGTCTGAACATGGGACATCATCAAGAATCACTATACCATAGGGTTGGGATGATGCTCCCTCTATAAGGGAGATGAAGAAACCAATGATCACATGTTCAAGTAATTCCTTTTCTTTAAGCATGTAGGGATGTTTGTAAGTAAGTGACATGTTTCAACCATATGTGGGAAGGGGAAAGTTGAAAAAAATATGGAAAGAATGGTACTCTGACCCAACTACTCATTGTTTGGGGTGTTTTGTTGGCATGAAGTAAGGCCATATTTCAGGACAAAATTTCTAGTTCCTAAGCATATTATAGGTGAAGCTCTTGCAATATTGGCCCATTTCCCTGAAGAAAAAGGCATCCCCGCTCCCCGCAAAATTATAGTAAATGAAACCCTTGATCCCACAAAGTCATTGGCATATTTCGAAGGTGCTTCTAGTGACTCAGCTAACATGAGTGGTAATGGTTTTGTACTCTTCTTGTCTACCACTTATTCACTTCATGCTAAAATAGTTTTCAGTCTAGGAACAAATAATCAACCATAATTACTAAGAAAAAAAATTATTCTAAAACATCATCCCTATCCATTACAACCCTATTCAACAACATCTTGAACTTGTAGTGCAATTCAATTGTTAGCAATTAAAAATTCCATCTTCATAAATAAATTATAAAATACCTCTCCATCTAACTAAAAAAAAGGGCATATGTTAAAGTTAAAGTTATTTTAGATTTTTCGTTATAATAAATTGTTCTTTAAATAATATTTATGAATTAGATATTATAGCACAGTCTAAGAAAGGATTCTAGTTAAGACATGTGGATCATTTGGACAAACTGAGGGTTCCATTTGAAATGTTAAAAAAACAGTGAACAATGTAAGAACTCTGTGCATCCACCAACCAAAAAATGGAAACATAAGGTGTAAGAGTTATTGACAAAAATGTTTCTTTGATTATGAATTTGAAGAGATTAGAAAGTTTAAAACATGGTATGTAAAGTTAGTCGAGCTGTCCATAGTTGGCATCGAAAAAGTCAAAAAAAAAAAGCAATATGGAAGCAGAAGAAAATATATGAAAAAGAAAGGTCAAAGATGCAAAAGCAAATATTCTATCACGAACAAAGTTCCTTCGAAGGATTGTGCCTTTCTTTACATTAACTTATTGTCTGTTCAATCAACGCTGAATATGTACGCAGAGATCGCTATAAAAACAGCTATGATCAGCATTAACACAACCTCTCGTCCCTATTTTTATCATACATTTTAAATTTTAAATATTTATATATTATTTGTTTTACTCATATTTATTTATATCCTTTTTATTTTTATCCTTATGTTTTTAAAATTTAATTTTCAGCCGCATTCGTAATAGTACTTCCTAGGGATATTTGGGTATTTCAGTGGTCTTTGTAAAAGTAATTCTCAGGGATTCCGCGATGGGTTGCGTACAGAGCAGATGAGGTGCAGGGTGGTTGTCTTGAATGCTGTACCATATGCACATTTGATTTAGTGGGTATGCGTCGATTGTGTGGCAATTTTTGGAAGAGAAATTTTGGAATGCTAATATGGCACTTTTGTTGGAGTCATAATTGTCGTTACACCAAAACGTGATTTTTGGAAAAGAAATATTGGAATGCCAATATGACAGCTTTGTTGGAGTCACAATTGCCGTTACACCAAAACCCGTAGGTGTCAATGAACAGACACATCGCTAAATTTAAGCACATGCCATGAAACACATGGGGAGCGTTGACCTTCTACACCGCCATTAAAGGGGAGCCAACAATCTCCCCCCAACGTGAGCCCAGTGTGTTTCGAACTCGAGACCTCTAGCTCTGATACCACTTGCTGGAGTCACGATTGTCGTTACACCAAAACCCGCAGGTGTTAGTAAATAGAGACATCGCTAGATTTAAGTACATGCCACGAAACACACGGGGAGCTCGAGACCTCTAGCTCTGATACCACTTGTTGGAGTCACGATTGTCGTTACACCAAAACCCGCAGGTGTTAGTAAATAGAGACATCGCTAGATTTAAGTACATGCCACGAAACACACGGGGAGCTCGAGACCTCTAGCTTTGATACCACTTGTTGGAGTCACAATTGTCGTTACACCAAAACCCGCAGGTGTTAGTAAATAGAGACATCGCTAGATTTAAGTACATGCCACGAAACACACGGGGAGCCAACACCACCATTAACGGGGAGCCAACAATCTCCCCCCAACATGAGCCCAGTGTGTTTCGAACTCGAGACCTCTAGCTCTGATACCACTTGTTGGAGTCATGATTGTCGTTACACCAAAACCCGCAGGTGTTAGTAAACAAAGACATCGCTAGATTTAAGCACATGCCATGAAACACATGGGGAGTGTTGACCTTCTACACCGCCATTAACAGGGAGCTAACAAGCTCAGGGTATTAAATTTCCCATGTTGGGTTGGGAGGAATGTTGGGATGACATCTTAATGGCTCAGGGTATCAAATTTTTTAAATTGAACATGAATTGGTATAGGTACTAAGGGTGATGACGAAAAAGGGAGGATTACTTCTTTTCTAGCAATTTTAATTCTTTTGTTGTGAATTATCTTTTATATCAGATTTGATATTTGGTGGATATGATGCAGCATCTTGTCTCTGAGTTTGGCTTTGGCTTATCAATTTTCTGGTCAATCTTGTTTATGGTTGAAGTAATGTTTTTGAGTCGATGTTCTTTGTACTCTACCTTCATAGTTATCAATTGGGTGAGAAATTGAATTGGTAGTGTTTTTTTGGAGCTACTTTTACCAAATAACCAATTCCAAGTATTGGTTTTACTAATTTTTTGGTAATGTTTTTCAAAGCTACCTTTGCCAGACAACCAATTCCAAGTATTGGTTTTACTAATTTTTAAGAGAACATGAGTCTCTAGATGCATTACTCAGCGTCTTTACATAGGTTTGGCTCCATGTTATTATTTGAATGTCTTGTGTTGGACTTACCTTATGTTGACCATGCATGTATTCCTTCGATTATGTCTTCATTATGTTGTTGCATATTGATTTGTTTTGTTTGGTTCTGTGTTATTTTGGTTGTTTTTTTTTTCTAAATTTGTCTACTCCTATTATTATACAAAAGGATTACATCGAGGCTGGCCTCAAAAACTCTCCATACTGAGTTATGGATTTAGCATGACTTTTACATTGGAGGGTGAAACTTCCCTTTGAATTTGACTTGACCAACTAATAACCGACAGACTCTTGATAACTGAACGACAGACAATTTGACACGGACTAATCCCAACTGTCCCAAAATCTACCCAGAGAGTTATACAAACAGAGATAGAACAACAAGCATGGTCGGAATTAGAAACCGACTTCGACCTGAACATAGCTAAGCCATACCATAACCTTATCAAAAACTGCCAAACAAAGTAGGCGGAGACCTGAAACCATCGAACATACATCATAGAGCAACAGAGGCGACCACCTGTGACCTTGGCTGGACCAAAACGATGTGAAGGCGAGCTCATACGTCCACAGAGGTAGAAGGTTGCTCCTCGACGATCCTGCATCCATACTGGTCTGACGCGCTCGAGTCTGTATATGGAGCTGCGTTTTTAACTGGCTCGCTTGGACCCGCAACCGCACCAGAGGTCTCCGCAGGCTGAATTCTTTGACAATGAACCGGAGAAGGTTGCCTACGCTCCATAGAGGCTTCGGGAGGAGCTGCGTTATCGTACTTTTCAATCTTGACGGACACAATATAGGTGGAGTTGTCTAGGGAACAAGGGATGCGAAAGCGGGTCGAGGGATGAGAGCTATGCGAATAGGCCGCTGCACGAGCCCTCCCTCTGCCTCTTCCCCTGCCTCGCCTTGCAACATGGGAATCAATTTCTTTGGAGGAGGATTCCGTGGTGTGAGAGGAGCGCTGTTGGACAGCCCTCCCTCTGGAGCCACCCCGAGACCCGCCCCTTCTACTAATGAGACGGAGTCGTTCCCGCGGCATTCTGAAATTTCGTGAGGGATGACGCTGGAGCAAGGAATGCACCGAGAGCGGAGTCTCCGTGAGCCAAAAGGCACAGAGAGTCGAGGAACTGAGAGCGGAGGCACACTAGCTAACAGAGGCACAGAGAGCAAAGGCTCCGAGAGCCACAGAGGCGAGGCTATTGAAGCACAGAGGGGCGAGGTGAGAAAGGGCACATAGAGCTACCCAGGGATGTCAACAGAAGCAACGAGGGGCACGGATGTAACACTCAGGTAGTGACCACTACAGACGGGAAAGCCAGAGTTGGTGAACTTGTGATAGAGGAAACTGCTCCCAAAGGAAGAGACCGAGACCTTCTGTGCTGAGGGCCGAGGCCTAATCCCCTGAGACCAGTGTCGTGACCCGAGAACCAGCAACGACCAAGACAAACAATGCAGCCGAAACCGAGACGTCAATTGAGACATAGCCAGCAGAGGCTGGCTCTTATAATAACACATTGTGGCGCCCAAAGCAATAACAGAACACAGCAGACTGTCTGCAACCAAATCGCCGGAGAGACGAATCGCGGGAGCTCCATTATGCTGCAGATGGCAAGCTGCAGGAAATAATTAAGAGCTGCATTCAATTTAAACCTACGGGGATGGCAGGCCCGCTGTTTAACCTTACAAGTGGCGGGTCTGAGCTGCCACTTTCCCAGTGGGAACGCCGCCATTGTACTGTCCCCCTTATTAATCACCCGCAGCCGGGGACTGATAATCCTGAAGCACCAGAGAATTGCATTCTTGTTGGAGTTGTACATCCACTGAGTCATTGAGAGTGCCTGAGAAAGGAGGGAGCTGCAGGTCAACCCCTTGGTTGGCCAATCGATCTGCTACTTTGTTGGCTGTGCGCCTTACATGCTTGAAAATTATGCTATGGGGGCGTCGTAGCCTTTCCTCCAGAGCTTCGAGCCTACTAAGCAATCTCCAACTGGACGCTATTTTAGCTGCTAAGGTGCCTGCTTGAATTCTTGTAGCTGCATTGATGAGGATCAAGGAGTCTCCCTCTACTTCTAGCAGGTAGAAATTGTGTTGATCGGCAATGCATATCCCTTTCCACAAGCCTTCCAATTCCGCAACATTGTTGGTGTCTTTTCCAATCGAACCATAGTATATATGCTTAGCTACTCCTCTCTCATTTCTGATTACTCCTCCATAGCCTGCCGGCCTAGGATTTCCTTTAGCCGCTCCATCAAAGTTCAATTTGAAAGAGGAGGCTGCAGGAGGGGACCAGTGTAAGGGGGAGACAGACTTCGTAGTGGGACGGGAATTGAGAATAGGTAAGCAGGATAAGTTAAGATTCCAGGAGTTCAGGATGAGCTGCTCTTGAGGAGAGTCCGGCCAGTCAGTTTCTAGCCAAGATCGAAGCACCAGAGTTTCTTGGAGATTTTGCTTTAAGAGGAGCCAGAGAATTTCTATAGGTCGTCTACTATTGTTGAAGACTCTGTTGTTCCGTTCCTTCCATAAAATCCAATAAAGAAAACCTGGAATGAGGTTCCATAGAGAATTCAGGATGGGGCTATGATAAGGGTGCTTGGGCCAGGTTCTTAGAGTGTTTGCTATGTCCCCCTGCTGAACTCCTGCTCTTCTGTTACATTGATCAACTTTCTCCCAAAGCTGAGTAGCGAGGGGACAGGTCTCCATGAGATGCAGGATGGTTTCCGAGTGAAGACTGCAGTTGGGACATCTTGAGGGTCCTATAAAGCCCATTTTTTGTAGATTATCCCAAGTTAAGATGCGTCTCTTACTTAAAAGCCATAAAAAGGTTGATACCTTGGGCCAGAGTCTGGACTGCCAGATGCGATCCCAGCGTTGATCCGTAGTTGTATTGCCATGAGAATAGCGTAATATGTAGGCTTCCTTGGTATTGAAAATACCTTTTGTAGTGTATCCCCACCTTAGTTTGTCCTGCTGATTTGAATACTTGATTTTTCTATGACTTAGCTCCTGTTCGATTTCTATATAGGTCTCTCCATCCCAATCAGTCTGCCAGGAGCTTGCGGGTTTCCATTGTTGGAAGTCTTGAAGCGGATGTTGCTGCCAGAATTGAGAGACATGAGTGAGATTGGCTTGCTGCATAGAATTCTGCCAGATAGGTTTATGGAAGATCGAGGCTAGTTTTGGTAACTGCTGCCATGAATCCTCCCAAAACCGTGCCGAGTTCCTCGAGTGAATTTCCCAAAAGCTGTTCTCTTGGATGAAGGCGCTGTGAATTTTGGCAGCATTCCAAATCATGGAGCCTGAGATGCTAGGACTGATTCTGATGAGTTCATCCCATTGACTTCTTGGCGCATATTTGGCTTGCCACAGCTTCGCCTAGGGAATGTGTGGCTTCACTAACCAATTCCACCATATTCTGGCTCCCATAGTGCTATTGCTTTGTAGAGGATCCCTTAGTCCTAATCCACCATTGGATTTTGGCTGGCAGACCTCTTTCCATTTAACAAGGGCCCATTTCCTGTTGAGCCCTGTGGAGCCCCATAGAAAACTCCTTTGAAGGTTACGAATCGCCTTAAGAACCCATTTGGGAGCTGCCAGTATAAAGAAGAGATACAAAGGCATAGCTTGTAGGACGGACTTGATCAAAATGAGTCTACTGGCTATGTTGAGCGATCGAAATGTCCATGAGGAAAGTCTGGCTTCCAATTTATCCAACAGCGTTCGCCAAGAAGCATGCTTAAGGGCGGAGACCATAAGAGGAGCGCCCAAATATTTGGAGGGAAGCACTGCAATGGAGAATCCTAGAATACAGGCAATGTTTTTTTGAGTGGAAACAAGGGTGTTGAAGAAGAATAGTTGGGACTTGGTGGCATTGATCGAGGTTCCGGAGGCTTCTGAGAAAAGAGAGAGCAAGGCTTTAAAGGCTTTGGCTTCTAGGGAAGAAGGATGACCAAAGAGCATCGTATCGTCAACAAACTGTTGATGGGATAGGGATGGAGTCCATGGAGCGCTATACCTTTGATCGCTTGAGAAGAAATAGCATGGTGAAGGAGGCAATTGAGTCCTTCTGCCATGAGGACAAAAATGAATGGGGATAGGGGATCCCCTTGATGAATGCCTCTCGAGGGGTGGAAAGGCACCGATGGAGAGCCATTGAGGAGGACCGAGAAGCAAGGAGACGTAATAAGATTCATTATCCATCGGGTCCAGGTGGCATTGAAACCGAAGGCTAACAGCATTTGATGAATATATTCCCAACTGAGCTTATCGAATGCTTTGGATAAATCAAGCTTCAGAATCATACCTGGTTTTTTCAGAATTTTTAAAGAGTGGATCACCTCGTTTGAAAGAATAATGCCATCCATTATCTGACGCCCTTCAACATATCCAGTCTGTTCCAGAAGGATGAGAAGAGGTAGAAGAGGTTTGAGCCTATTTGCCACTACTTTGGATATGAGTTTGTAGATGACATTACAGAGAGCAATCGGCCTGTATTTGTCTAGCGTGTTTGATTCCTCCCCTTTGGGTACCAGTGCAATGAAAGTAGAATTAAGGGAAGGGAGGAGCCAGTGCATAGATCGAGATTCTTCCACTAATTCCCAGACTTCTGTGTTGATCAACTCCCAGAATTCATGAAAGAAATTGGAGGTGAAGCCATCAGGCCCTAGAGCCTTGCCATCCTTTAGTTGAGCCATGGCCTCTTCTACTTCCTGCATAGAGACTTGTTGTAATAGATTTTGATTATGATCTTCCGTGATTATTTTGGGTATGTGCTGCGTGATAGATCGTATGGTTGTTGATCTACTTCTTGTTTGTTCTTTGAGTGCTTCATGGAAGTACTCTTTGAATTCCTTTTCAATATCTTCATGCTTCTCTAGTCTCTCCCCTTGACTGTTATTAATGAAGGCTATATTGTTGTGCATTCGTCGTTGAATGGTGGATCGATGAAAAATTTTTGTGTTCTTTTCCCCTTCTTTTAGCCACCTTATTCTGGATTTTTGGCGCCAAAGGATTTCCTCTTGTAGCCTTCGAGCTTCTATTTCTGTCCAGAGGGATTGCTCCTTATTTGCCAGTTCTTCTGTTCTTCCCTCTAGGATAATGGTTTGCTGTAGAGAACACATATTCTGCTCCAATGTTTTCCTGGTTTCCAGAATGTTGCCAAAATGGGTTTTATTCCAGACTTTGAGCACTTGCTTGAGGTTTTTGAGTTTCTGTTGAAATTGGAACATCTTTGCCCCTGCCGGGGGTGTAAAGGATTGCCACGCAGCTCGGACCATTTCTTTGAAGTCAGGATGAGTGAACCAGAAGGCCTCAAAGGGAAATGGACGATTGCAATGTTTACTTAGACGTGTCCATTGAAGCATAATGGGCCAGTGATCAGACCCACCTTGAGGCAGTATGGAGGCGTGAAAATCCCCTCCCAAATGTATGGCATTGTCTGAAATAAGAAAACGATCTAACCTGGAAGCAATATTTTGAATTCCTCTACGTTTGTTTGTCCAGGTGTACGTGCCATTTGAGGTCTGAATGTCAATGAGCTGATTGCTTTGAATGAATTCTTTGAATCATGTGCTATCATCTTCTAACTTCATGCGTCCTCCCTTTTTTTCCTCTAGATTCGTGATAATGTTGAAATCCCCCCCGCTGATCCATAGAGGGTACTGTCTGTTAGAGTTAAGAGCTGTTAGTGCATCCAGCACTTCTAATTTATGATGTAAGTCTTGCGGGAAGTAGGTATTGGTGAGAAGACCGTGCAGATCCGTCCCTATGAGATGAAATGAAGCTTGGATGAAACAATGAGTGGCATGAAAATCTTGAAGCATAAGGATCTGCGGATTCTAGGCTATAGCTAGTCCACCGGAGGCCCCTACCGCATCCACTGAGACTGAGCGACTGTCTGTCCATGCTTTGTTGAGGATCCTTTCGAGGGTAGCATTATTACTTTTTGTTTCTTGTAGAAAAACGATGGCGGGTTTCTCTAGCTGAATCATGTTTTTTAACATTTTGTGTTTTGAGGGGCTATTGAGCCCACGCATATTCCAGGAGATGAGCTTCATGATGAACAATGGGGTTGGGGCTTGTAGAACTTCGTCAACTTTGGGAATCTCCCTGATTCCATTAAGATTTCTCCTATGATAATGGTTCTTTGCAGATCGGTTTTGCGCCCTCTTTTCTTTGTTTCTTTTAGGATTTTCTTTCCATCCCAGGGACTTCCTGCTTGTATACCTAGACATTTATTATGTTGAGCTTTGGTGAGAACACCTTCCAATCGATCTATTTCCCATGGAGGTATGGAGTTGTACTCTTTCTGCTTGCATGTTGTTTCGAGTTTGAGAATATCCAATCCTTCCAGACTCACAGTCTCTGGGTCTTCCTCCATTGTTATAGGGATGTTCTGGTATTCCTCTGGGACCTCATCTTGTAAACTGAGTGCTAAAGCTGCATCAAGTTCCATCGCTGAAGGTTGCATGTCAGCTTCTGAAGCCGGCTTTTTCGATTTCGAGGAGAGAGGAAAGCTGGAGGGCGTGGAGGAAGATGGAGCCGGGTTAGATTTGAGATTCTGGGAGGAAGATGGGCGAGATGGGGAAGCCTGAGAGTCATTCGGATGCTTTTCTGAGGGATCTTGAGGGGTAATAATTTGAAATCTGTTTTGGGTTTCAGCTTTTTTGGGGCTGGAGGGTGCAGCGAAATATTTTTTAGCGTGCCTACAACGATTGGGCACCTTGGTGAAGCCTTCAGAGTCTTTGCTAGCCTCGTTAGCAGGAGATTTGATCTGAATGTTCAGAGGATAGTCCCTAAAAAGATGGCCATGTTCATGGCATTTGCGGCATCGAAAAGGAATATGCTCATAGTCTAATGGTTGAATCCACTCAAAATCATCATGGAAAAGACTTACCGAGTCTGCAAGGGCTTTTGTAAGATGCATCTGGATGCAGATCCTGGCGTAGGAAGTGTATCTTCGATTTTTGGTTTCCTCTGCAACTTTGATGAAAACGCCGATGATGTTGCCAATGTCCTTTAATGTTTCTTCTTTCCAGTATTCTGCAGGTAAGGAATACATGCGTATCCACACTGGAGCATGACTGAGATCTTCTCTATCTCGATTGAACTTGGGTTTCCAGTCACGAAGGAAAAGACCCGAGGAGTTGAAGTACGGACCTCCCTCAAATATGCGGGATTTGTCCTCCAGGCAGTAAAATATTGCAGTGAAGAAGCCTTTGGGGCCAAGGAGCAAGGAGACTTGTCCTTTGGGATTCCATTTGGAGGCTATCCACCCTTGTAGGGCTTTTTCGGTTGGCCAAAAGCCAATAAATTTTCCAATGAGAGCGTGATCCTTCATGTAATGTATTTCTCCGTTGATTCTATGACTGGGGAGCTCAACTTTGATTCGTTCCGTGGTTTTTGGAATGCAGGTAGCCGAAGTCGCCTTTGGTTGTGACGCCGGATGTTCTGGATTCGCCCCCTGTTTGTTTACTTCCTTTTCACGTGTTACTGTATTCTCAACTGTTGTGTCAGTCGGAACTGAGCTCTGTTCTTGTCTTGAGAAGTCGCCTGGAGGAAACAGAGGTACAGAGGATGTGAAAAAGTCAGACGAGCGGTTATCCGGAGGAGGGGGGGGGAAGGTCTCGCCCCTCCCACAGGGGAGGCCATGACGATTGGATTACCAGTAGCGCGAGGAATGGATTGCCGGCGGCGCAGAGAAGGGATGCGTTCTGGTAAGTGCAGGGGGCGCAGATCTGTACATTTGCTGCAGAGAGCAGAGCCTAGGGTTCCGCTGTTATTTTGGTTGTTGATAGTGGGTGGCACACCTTATTATGTGGGTTCTTTTTTTATTATGCATTCATTATGGTTCTACAAGTAGGTTATGATGGTAATTGACAATGTATGGCACACCTATTTCTTTTTCCAGGCTCTTTGCAGTGTAGTGGCACTATGTAATCATATTTTTGGACACCTTGGATTTCATTGCATATGGGTTAACTCCATTGCTAATCTTGATCGAACTGCAATCTTGTGAGACATGTTCTATAAAATGTTTGTAGCCTGTCTAATTTTTGTTTATTTGGCTACCAAGTGGCTTGAGTCTTTATGTCATGTGTCTAATATTTGTTCATGTGTCTTATGTTTGTTCTTATGCCTTTGTGTTATATTCCTGTATTGCTGAACAAGTGGTGTATATGTTGTAAAGTTGGGTTGTCTTGGTGTTAGCTAAACAAGACTAAGCAATCTTCTGGATTCTCATGATGAGTTTGTTAATTTTGGTCATTTGGAGATATGTGATGTAATTTTTTTTATATTAATATAAATGTTGCCCGCTTAAAAATAAAAAGTAATTCCTTGGGATAATTGGAGAGCAAATTTGGTAATTTCATGAACAAGTTTCAGCGTGGTATATATGTTGTAAAGTTGGGTTGTCTTGGTGTTAACTAAACAAGGCTCCATCTTCTGGATTATTGTGATGAGTCTGTTAATTTTGGTAATTTGGAGATATATGATGTAATTTTTTTTATATTAATATAAATGTTGCCAACTTAAAAGTAAAAAGTAATTCTTTGGGATAATTGGAGAGCAAATTTGGTAATTTCATAAACAAGTTTCAGCATGGTATATATGTTGTAAAGTTGGGTTGTCTTGGTGTTAGCTAAGCAAGACTCCATCTTTTGGATTCTTGTGATGAGTCTCTTAATTTTGGTCATTTGGAAATATATGACGTAAATTTTTTTATGTTAATATAAATGTTGTGAGCTTAAAAATAAAAAATAATTCTTTAAAATAATGAAAGCAAATTTGGTATTTCATAAACAAGTTTCAGCATGAATGTAAATATAATATATTATATATATATAAGTATTAGAAAATACTTGATAAGGATAATTTTTATATTAATTTAATTATTATAAAAATATATTTTTCCTCACTTAAGTGTTATGTTGGATAAAGTCAATGGTATAGGGAGGCCCACCACCATGCCGCCTATCTTTACATAAAAAAGGGGTGGCATAATCATCCCACCAAAAAAACACACATACCAACCGAATCTCTAATATACAACACTATGATAGCAGACTTAACCTTCCTTGCGAGCTCATTCTTTTCAGGCTGCTCACCCGAGTTTTTTGCGCTACAATCAGAAAATCCTTGCCGTAGGTGGGGCAATAGCAATTCTATTGCAGTGCAGACCTTTTTGGTTTATCGGGCCGGGCAATAGCAATTCTATTGCAGTGCAGACTTTTTCGGTTTAATGGGCAGGGAAGTTGTAATGTCTATTTTTTGAGAATATAAGAAAAAAGAAATAATTTAATTTTAATGTCATTTTTTAAAGGGATATGGAATAATTAAAATTAAAAAGGAGATTTAGTGAATTTTTAAATGTAATCTATAAAATCACTTAATTATTAAAAGGGTAACTCAGTATTTTATGACTTATTGTATTTTCCTATAGTATACGAAGGAGAAAAAATGTATAAGGGAGGAGGAACATTTATTTGGGATATGATTGGATATTTGATATTTTGCTAGTTATTGCGATAGATTTTGTGACTTAAGGTGGAAGGTGGGAGGGAAACTCATTGTATTTCTCAGTTTTGATGTTGAGAGGCACACCTTAGTAGGTATGTGGGTGATTACTTTCAATAGTAAAAATTCCACTCTAGCTATTCAAGAGGAAGAATCACTTCAGGTTCCATAGTTTCATTGAAAACTAAGAGGTTGTGTTTTGTCATAACACTTCACTGGAACAACCAAGGAGTTCCAGCTAATTCAATTGCAGGATTTTTTAGTAGTTAATTGATGTAATCTCTTCTAAGTATTAAATAAATAAAAAATAGTTCAGGTTTGGAGTGATTTATTGCCCATTTTTTGGGTTGCAATTGTGTGAGTTATTTAAGCATTGGCAATTTTATTGCATGTTTTTATTGTGTTTTTGGTAAATTTTCATGGTGTATTTGTACGAAGTAGAATTTTTGGAAATTTTATATAATTAAATAAACTAAAATATTATATTGGCATCTGAGCTTGTTTTCATGTCAACCAAAAGGTTTATGAGAAAATGTTTTCATACTAGTTGAAGCAATTCAAAGAGATTGCACTAGAAAATTTGAAAATAATAATATTTTAATGGAAAAACTGAATCTAATTGCAGTAGAAAATTTGAAGATACTAAGAATATTTTAATGGAAAAACTGAATCTAATAAAAATTACGCAAGAATGGTGGAGCTGATTAGCATGGGCATCATTAATGGTAGCAAAGGAAAAAGGAACTTGCAAACCTGAAGATGAAAAAGCAGCGAAAGACTCGGACCAAGAATCAAAGATTGAAGTGAACCCAAAGGTAAATAATAATTCACATAAACATATGGAAGAGGTATTGATCCCCAAGAAACAAAGATTGAAGTGAGCCCAAAGGTAAATAATAATTCACATAAATATATGGAAGAGGTATTGATCCAGAGCAGATTGAAGCATGGGCATCATCAATGGCAGCAAAGGAAAAAGGGAAATTGCAAATCTGAAAATGAAAAAGCAGCGAAAGACCCAAACCAAGACCAAGAAAAAATGATTGAAGTGAGCCCAAAGGTAAATAATAATTCACATAAACATATGGAAGAGGTATTGATCCATGCTGCAAATGCAGGAGAGGCAACCTTTGTAGTTGAAAATGAAGCCCAAAATCAAAGTATTAAGGACAAATTTGAAGTTTCACTTGTTGAGGAGGAATATTGAGCATATAGTAGCAAAGGTGTTACAACATTTCCAATCACAAATGATTCAACATTGCTGTTAATTGATGATGGCAATCAAAAGCCCTCTATGCCATCACTTAACAACATAACTGTAGTTTTTTATCGAGGCAAGGGAAGATATACATATGATAAAGGAAGGTTGTAGCTAGGTTGCAGTATAAGGGAAGATATACATATGATAGTTTTTTCACTTGATGTAGAACATTCTAGCATGTCTGAGGAATGCCATGAATTAAAGAATACTGTCAAGAATAATGGACAATTTGATACAGAAAGAAAATATATAACACATCATTTGGAAGGTAGCCATTTCTCATATTTAGATACCATAAAGACAAAACAAGAGTCACTTGATGGATTGTAATTAGAACATTTTGATGATCAAAAGGTACTCCATTTGTTTTGTGAAAATGGTGACATTCGTAAAGCCCAGGCTCTGTTGCTTAGGCCAAATGACTGGCACATAAAGGTTTCAATTCCGATTTCATGATTATCTAATATGTTGACTGAGGAAGGCATAAGATTGTGTTACTAGGTTATGTATGTCTAGAGTTTAGAAGGTACCTTAAATTCTATTCAATTAATTATTGGGACTTTCATTTTAGACGATGGCTTACGATTATGTGGTTGTTGGTCTAGTGTTGTAAGGGCAACACATTTGCTTAGTATATGTTTAGTAGTTCGATAAATTTTTAGCACTGGGGATTTTAATGTAAAATTTCAATGAGAGGTGCTAAGAAACTTAAGAATACTATTGTTTTTTTCTTAGAAAAGTTGGCAAAGAAACATCAACAAATATTCAGCTCTCATTATGGAGATAAAAATGGCACTAAGTGTGGGTTTGTAGGACGACCTAGTGGTGTTAGAATCTCTCTTATTGCTCCCAACGCCTACCCCTAGCTTTTTCCTCTCTGCGTCTAACGCCTCACACTGTCTCTACAAATCTTTAATTGTCTCCTTAGCTTTCCCATAGTTGAGTCTTGATTGTGCTTTGGCTTGCACCTCCTCTAGGCATTATTTAATTCTGCAGTTGACCTTCTCTTCACCACCATGTCATGTTAGAGAACAAGATCTCCACAGGTTATGGAGGCCATGGACCATCAAAAAAGCCTCGTGCCGAAACACAGGCCCAATCTACTAACACCATATTCCACTCCACCCCTCCTAAAATCTAGGCTGAAATCCAAACTTAATTTGCTTGTTGGGCACCCTATCCTCATTACACCAAGGGAAGGCGGAGTCAATATTTTAATTATATTACTGCCAATTGGAAAAATTAAACACTATTGGGCTGTGTGCACAAGGAGAAATGTGAGGACCACAATGAGATCATTATATGCCTCAATGAAATCCAAAAACTATAATGTCACCAATGCTCCTGCTTGGTCAACCTTGATGCTCGCTTTGCATATAATGAGGGCCACCTCTAGTAACATGTTCTAGTGTACATGACTTGGCCCAATAACATCCTCTGACAAATGATGATACTGGGTCAAAAATCATGATAGTTTAAAATTCTTGATTGCAGTTTTGGTTACAAAAATTTATTTCACTAGTTAGATGTATAAGTGATTGCTACTATGTTATTATTTTGTCAACCTTTTCATTTAATGTTTTATCAAACAACTAACTAAATCAATATTAATTTTAGAAAATTTTGATGTTAAGTCTATTTGAAAGTAAAACGCATAACTATAAATTTGATATCCCTTATAATAAACCACAAAAATAAAATAACAAGATTTTATTTTTTATAAAAAAATAATTACTATTTTAAATTATTTATAAACATAAAATAATAAATTCCATAATTTTATAAGTATTAAATTAATTTAATAATATTAAATATAAATATCTAAATAAAACATATATGACAATCTATATATATATATATATTTGTGTTTTTTTTCAAATTAGATTTTTTTAATTAAATTATTGTAAAAAGCAAATAATATAAACCAAAGCTTTTGTCAAAATTTGTGTCATATAAACCAAAGTTTTTGTCAAATAATATAATTAATTTCTTTAATTACTACATGATGTGAATTACAAGAGAATGTAATCTACCTTAATTTTAAAAATCAATAAACAAATAAATGGCAGAAAAATTTGCATTTTTTTTGTTTTTTTCCGCTGACTGAGGGAAAAAGAGGATATGAAAATGAGGGCAAACAATGCAGTTCAAGCTACAGAGACATGCATGTAAGTGATGTAAAGATGATCATTCAATCAGTCAAGAAGGGGCCTGTTCTGCAAATGTACCGAAGCAACCGCGAAACTGAAATAGGGAGACAACGGTTTCCGTCCGGATCCAATGTGGACTCATCCCGCTGTGATCTTTGCTCAACCTGGCTACGGAGGGGCATCTCGAAGCGGCAGATGGGACAACAGCGGTGCAACTCCAGCCATTGCAGAATGCAGTTAGAGTGGTAGATGTCTTGACATGGCATCTGACATGTCACTTCTCCCGCGTGAAAATCAGCCAGACAAACCGTACACTGGGAAGGGAGATGCTTTCGCGAAACGGTAACGGTGGACAGCCCTTGAACTGCAGATATATAAGCCGGAACATTACTATATCCATTACTTTGAATTTCGTTCCCTGGATTACTCTTGAGCTTCGAGATGGACAATTTTTTTCCTCACTTTAGGAGGAATAGAGTTAAAGTGGTTCACCACTGACTCCCATCCAAACAAACATCATCGATGAGAGGAAGATGAACCAGGTGCGCCACCATGTTGACTGGGTAATATTTACCGAGGAGCCATAATTACATAGGAAATGGGGTAATGGAACAAATTGAGTGAAATCGAAGGCGAGTAGTTAGGGAGATGTACTCTTATGTGTGGAGCAAGCACCTAAACGAAGAGGACATAATTTTCTATGTGAAGGACAAAGGAGTGGAGATATAAAAAAAATCGATAAAATTTTACCAGGAATACAAACCCTAACTCCTAGTAAACCACATTTTGTGAGAGACAGAGACATTTAGAGCCCAACGACCTTGAACCTACTGTGAGACTAAACGAATAAATGATAGTATCAAAACCAAATGGAAAAGGTACTTGGGTACCAAATTCCACTAACCAATACTGGGTAGTTGAAAGAATTTTTGGCAGTATTAGAGACTTGAGGCGACAAGGTGGGTAATATGGCCACTAATTTAAAAGAAGGATCGATTCTAATATTATGGAGAAAAAAACACAAAAAACATTGAACATTTTGTGAACTCACAAAACTATAGAGAGGATACCAGAAGGCTGAGAGCTTAAATCATGAACAAAAATGACAATAGGAAGGATAATAGTGAAGAGATAAACCTCCCAGTAGCCCAGAAGAAACCCACCAACAGAACAACCAATGCATCCATGAACAATGTGACGATTTGAAACCCTCCTCAATAATACATATAACATATTTATGCCGCTACCCTGAGAAGTTTTCCATGCATTTATAATGGGGCATGGACGTGAGAGGGTTGAGCCGTTCAAGGAAAAACTAGAGTATGTGAAATTCATGGAGGGACAAGATTATGCTCATACACACTCTTTAACAAGCACAGAGTACCCATAAACCATATGCTCATGAATGAACTATGTATACAGTGTGTCAGGATCTCCTCCACCCACAACCAATCTGCCATTAGAGAGTGTAACCATTGCAGCTGCTAAGGTATGAAACTTGATAGAAAAGAGAATGTCATACTCCAGAGCATATAGGACCACCTACGAGAATTTAAACCGATGAGACAAGGGTAGGTAAGCCCAAAACTGTGAACAGTAAAGGTGCCATGCAAAGACAAGGAGGTGATAGGTGGAGAGTATGGCTCTCGATCCCGTAGCTGCCAACTCATGCTCCATTCCCCTATTTGGCATGTAATCATGCTCCCTATTGAAGTTGTGATGCTTAAAACCACCCCCGTTGGGGATGCTAGCTTCCACTACTAATTTGTCATATTCCACCCACCGCTTTGATTCTTGGACGTCCTCTCCTAGTGATGGAACCATCTATTGCTCGTCAAAGGCCAGGTGTCATTCGAGAATACCCAAATTTTCCAATTAATCTTCTAACCTATTGCCTTCCTGTCGCCTACAATGGGGAATAATACAGTCAAATTTTGATGATAAATTTTGAATGTTTGAGACCACTTCCTATAAATGCCAACTATGAACCAATTTATATATAGGGTTCCCATTCAATAATTTTCATATACATTATATGACCACCTAGGAATCCCCATGGACCTGAATCAATCGATATCCCTCTCTGGCTACAATTTGTAAACCTTTTTCATAGTGAGGAATTCTACTATATTATTTTTTGTCACACCACATGAGTATGCATATACATGCAAAGGAGAGGATTTTTCGTCTCGAATGATCCTACCAAATCCATCCACTCTATGGTTTCCCTTAGAAGTAACATCAAAAATCAATTTTAAGAAAGAACTCAGGGTGGGGTATATGAATTGTCAACGATATGATTGGAATATTGTAGAATAGATGGATAAGGGGTAAGCATAGAGGGGTGAAATTTAAGGCTCTTTAAATTATATTCTTCAGAATCCTCCACTTGTCAATTATCTTTAGTGAATGAAGATGCTAAGATAGTCTCCCAAATGTTGATAAGGATGATTTCTTTTAATGTTGTCTATGTCCTTTTCTTCATTTCAAAAAATATTAGGTTTCATTCCTTCCACAAGTTCCAAAGGGTGAAGCCTAAAGCCAATCGTCGAGCTTGTAATATAACTGGATTTTCAAAATTTCAACCAAACCATTGATCCAAAAGAGTTTTCACATCACCTGAACAAGGTAGCTTGCATCTGAATATTTGTGAGACGAGTTCACAAATGTGTTCTGCAAAGAGGTAGGTAATGAGGTAATAAATATGTGATCTGCTAACTCTTCTGCTTGTAAACATAGTTTCGAAAGTGATGGTCACTGATATCCCTTTTTGCGAAGACGATCATAGGTGAGGGTCTGCCTCCAAGCAATCAACTAGAGGAAGGTTGACAGCTTCAACCACCATCAAACATCCCAAAACTGATTCCTTACCATTGTCTTATCCTTTACCTAAGAACCTACAAGTAAGGAGTATGCTTCTTTGAGAGAAAAGGAACTTGATGATTGTTGACCCCATTGTAAAATATCCTACTTCTAGGAAGACCTAATATGTCGACGTAGAGTATCGCTTGGAACACCTCCCAGGGGTAGGTGGCATCATTCAGGGGCCAATTACTTCTATCCTTCCATTGTCTCCACTATTGACTATCGTCTAGTGGCTTCCAGAAATCTGCTATCTTATTGGCTCCCAAAGTTGTTATTAGAGTTTGGATAGATTGTAGCCTTTCAATCTCCCCTAAATGAGGATGTTGCTACCAAGAATCCTCCCAAAAATATGCACTATTTCCTCCCTTTACCTCCTAGAAAGAATAGCATCTAATCGTACTTTACCTTTCTAGCCCAAGTCCAAATTTCAAAGCCATGGATGGTGCCTTCGAAAGGTCACCACTCCTCATGTGTGTGCAGAGGTAAATACTTCCTTATCCATATTTTCTTCCAAATTTGAGGGCCTCCCTGAACCCAATCCCACCATAATTCCATACCATAGGCATAACTGACCAATTCTGGATCGTAGAGGCCTAGTCCTCCTATATATTTTGATCTTTTCAACTCGTCCCATACTACAAGGGCCCACTTTCATGTTTTGGCTGCTCCTCTCCACAACAAATTGATCCATAATGAGCCAAGACATTGAAAAATTGTCTTGGGATGGGCATTATTGTTAATTGATCATTTGGTATTACCTGTAACATTGCTTTGGTGAGTATTAAGCAACTTGGGAAATTGAGAGCCCGAATAGCCCAATTGCTTAGCTTTCTCTAAGTCCCTTCTATGAGATCTTCTCATGTTGACACTCAGTTGAAACATAAAACAAGAGGCACCCCAAAATATTTGGAGGGAATATGGCCCCTTTTAAAACCCAAACTCTGAGTCAAATGCATCTGAATAGCCTCTGACAATTAAAGAAAAAAAAAAAAAATTGTCCTTATTTACAATTGTGTTGGAACCATCCATGAAGGTTTGTATAATTGTCCTTGCTCCTTTCACCTCTTTCAAAGTGGGTGGTGGCCCAAAGAGGACCACATCATCAACAAACTTATGATGCATGATAGGAAGATTAACACCATATAAACAAAGTCTAGATATGTGACCCAAAACACATGATTTCTTATACATTCTCTCGGGCCCTTCCATTGCTAATATAAAGAGAAAATGAGATAGAGGATTTCCTTGCCTCAAACCTATGGAGGAGGTAAAAGTGGAGGAAGGTGACACATTAATGAGGATGGAAAAAAAAACAGATGAAATAAGAGACGCCACCCATGATATCCACTACTTTGAGAATCCATAATCCTGTTGAACCTGAAACAAATAAGTCTAACTTATCTGATCATAAGCCTTTGAAATGTCTAGTTTAATTATCATACCTCGACCTTTTTTCACCCTCAAAGAATGGAGATAAATGTATGATCTCCTATGTCATAATGATTCCATCTGTAGTGTACCTACTGTCCACAAAGCCAGTTTGGTGAGATGATATTAATAAGCTTTCAAACCAAAATGGGTAGTTGAGGGGGGCTTCCTTTAGATCTATCTCTAGTCTAATAGGTCAGTGGTCTGATCTCAAGCATGGAAAAATTGTAGCTTCAACAAAAATGTCCTTTTGTAAGACTCCCTTATAGAGAAGAAAATGATCCAATCGACTGGAAATTTGACGTGTTCCTCCTTGACGATTGTTCCATGTAAATAGACCATTGATTGTTGGAATATCAACAAACTACAATTTCTCTATGTATCAATAAAAAATTGTCGATTCATGATCCAGTTTACGTACTCCTCATTTTTTCTTTGACAATGATCTTATGAGATTAAAATCTCCGCCAACAATCCATAAAGAGTCCCCACCCATTTGTTTGGCATTCAAGAGCTGCTACAGAAAAATGGATCTTTTCCTTAACCATGGAGGGACCATTAACTGCTATTAAGAAAATAAACTCTTTCATCCCTACATGACAGAATCTTCCTATCAAAATTATAGTACTAGCCATCCATTCTTGAAAAACCTTCCTCAAGGGGTTCAACCAATTTTCCAAACCCCCCACACCGCCCCTTGCATCAAGGGACATTGATTGAAAAATCTTTCCAACAAGTTGTAGCTATTTGAAGCATCTTATCCCCCATTATTTTTATTTTTTGTAAAATAACAATTGCTAGTTTTTCCATCCTTATCCTCTCTCTATGATAGTGTTGCTTCCCTTTGTTATTTAGCCCCCTAATATTCCATGATAACATTTTCATGATGAAGGTTTGGGTTGAGGCGATAATAACTCTAATGAGGTGTTTATTTCGTCATAGTTAACTAAATTTTCTTTTGTATTATGCAATGCTTCATTCTTAGGTTTTCACTCTTTATTTTTGAGCTCTTTAATGAGAATTTATTTCCCTTTGCCTTTGAGGGCTTGAAATGAACAAGCTCCTTAACTAGTTCCTAAGGATTGAAATTGTTTTGTTTTCCAATTAAGGTATCTGTTAGCATACAACTCTTGATATTCCTTGGATAACTCCACCAGATCCTGTTCAACCCACTTATTCACCATACCAACCAAAATATGTTACTCTCTTGAAAGTTCATTTGGGTCTTGCTTCAACAACATGGAAACCTCCTCAACTATTGGTAAGCCAAAGTTATGGAAATCTCTTTGTTTGGTAGCTTCATCCTCCAGTTTCCTCTTTACGGCTTGTTTGTATGAAGCTATTTCTATATATTTATCATTCATGTATGTATCCTCTAAAACGTTAGCGTGTTCCTTCATCGCCTATAAAGCAAAGAATTAATTCTAATCTTCTATCGACTAAAGGTTTGGAGGGTTCTAATTCTTCTGGTTTCGTCTTCTTGCAATAACCTTAGTGAAATCATCAAACCTCAGTAGGCTCCCTCCTTCTTGCTCCTTTCGTCATAGCAAGCAATCCCGAATCAAGTGGCCAAGCTTGTGATAGAGGTGACACCTAAATGGAACATGTTCATAGCCAATTGGTTGATTCCATATTTCACCTTGGTAATCTAGCTCTATGGATTCCAACAAAAGAAATTTTCATATAAGCACATAACTGGGCATAAGACATGTTCCTCCCTCAGTAACCTCTAAAACTTTGAAAAACCACCTTAGGGATTTTCTTATACCTTCTAGTATTTATTGTATCCAAAAATCCACTAGGAGAGAGTACAACCTTACCCAAATCAGTGCCGCTATAAATTCCTCCTTGTCTGGGTTAAAACAAGCTTCCCAATGTCTAATGTATAGGCCATCTTTATTGTAGAAATAGGGACCACCCTCGAAAATTCAAGTTTTATCCTCCAGGCTCAAGCAGATAACTGTGAAGAAACCCTTTGGGCCTAATATTAAATATATTTGTCCCTTAGGTTGCCATGTTTGTTGAATCCAATGCTCCAACTCCCTTTCCATGGGCCAACCCCCATTGAATCTACAGATAAAATAATGATCTCTCATGCGCTTTCAATGATCATCAAGACCTCTCGTAGGTATCACAAATATACTTTTCTTAGAGGCCTTGGGGATGCATTATCCCTGAAAACTCATTTTCCATTTATATCCTAAAATAGATTATTGTGAAGACCCAGGGATTCCTCCATGAGAATCCTTCCTGTCTTATGGAGGAATGTTTAATAACAAGACTCGAACTCATTATTGTAGTTTTTACTCTACATACTACAACTTTCACTTTCTATATGGGGAAGGGTAGTCAAGAAAGAAGTAACTTAGGGTGTGTGAACTTACTCGGACTACAACTTAGTCATGGCTAGTAGTTATGGCTTGGCTTGTCAAGAAAATACCAACAACAGGCAAGTGACTAAGAAGGTTAAAGCACGAAAAGGAAAAGTAATCGTGTCGAGAGGTGCTCTACAACTTAATATGGGAAAGATGTTGTAGTGTCCATAAATGAGTGCAAACATTTAAATGTTAACTTAATATGAGAGATATTGTAAGAAACATAAATGAAGAATTGGATAAATAATAATAATAATAATATGATAATAAAAATTAAAAATTAAATCATTCAATTCAATTTGTTATATTATAATTTTCTTTTTATTAAAAAAATTACAAACAATTTTTTCCATGAAAAATTCATAATAAGCATGCCATGCTAAAATAAATTTAAATAATTATGATTCATAGTCGTAACTATGATATTTTAGAAAATATAATTAATAAACATACAAAAAATTAAAATATTTAATTAATAAATGTAGAATTAGAATTAAAAATATTTGAAAAAGGGAGCTTTGGATCTCAAATATTACATGAATTTTCAAGGATCATGATGGAAACCCTAAAGCCTTCGGTTGTCGCCCTGTCTCTAGGGGACTTTTTGCTTCAAGATTCTTCCCTTTATCCAGAGATCCATCATCGTGTCATTATTGCTATAGATTTGTTAAATGTGAGGAATTTTTTTACAACAAATTTCTTCCTTTCTTCAAGGTGATGCCATTGCATCAAATCTCTCAAGATTTTCGATCTTCATGAGGCTGCTCTCAGGGAGTACCCTCTATCTGTAAGTGGTATCCACTGACTTTTTCTCTACACTCGTAGCCTAAATCCAAGATCGAACAAGAATCATTTCCATCTTAATGCGGCTCTTACATGGGCGTAGGAAACTTTACGAAGGGATTTTGCTGAAATATTATGATTATAGCTAGTGACACCTTAATCCTCTTAGTATCAAGACTGAATATAGGATACAAAGGTTGAGATGCGCCCTCTTCCTCTTATACATGATCCTTTAAGGATGCTCTAAACCGAGGGCTCTCGTAACCAACTCCCAAATCTCTCTCAGGGGCTAGCCTTCATTGTAGAACAAGCAGAATATAGTCCAAAACTAGAGGTGGAAGATCCCTGATTTGATCTTTTCAAATTATCCTATGAGAAAAATGACATAATATATCATTTTAATGGGCTCTGGCTGTTATAAAATCAAAAGGAAAAAATATTTTCTTACTTTGATAATAGCTTGTGATATATTCAAATTATATTATCTTCTTATGTCTTCTTTTCATTAAGCAACTATTAAACCATAAAGAACATGAAGATTGAAATAACAATTGAACACAATATGTAGGCTCTCAATCAAGGCAAAACCCCTCTCTTAGGGGAAAATCCAGTCAAAATTCTCTTATTTTTATAGAATCAAGTCAAATGAGACATCCAGGACCACTAGACCAAGACAAATATTCTCTCCAAGCACCAATTTAGCCCTCTGGAGAATTCCTTCCAAACAAGACAAGGCTTTCAAAGTCAATGAAGGTTAATACTTCAAAGTTTTGTCTCAATCAAGGTTTTGGCCTCCACTTCAGTTCTGTAATTTCAGCCTGTAACTCCAGACCTACAATTTTCCCATAAAGCATAGAAAACTTGCACATGGGAGCTGCAATAAGATAAATTTCAAATATTTGACTTCACTAGGGTTTCTCTCTCCTTTGTTAGGGCTATTCCTTCTCTTTCTTCTATCTTGACACTTATTTTGTATTACAAATGGAAGATGTGTGTGTTGTGTGTCCTAAGAATTCGAAGTCTTCTCCAATATATGCCTTTTCCAGTAGGTTGAATAGCCACTTCAAGGCTGACTTGCTCTTGGTGTTGGGTGTGGAGCCTGACTATCTTCTGTATTCAAAGGTATTGCCACATTGGACCCCAGTTCGTGTTGCTGCCCGTAAAATATTCACTGCACGGGGGGTTCAGGGGGATTGGGGGCATCACCCCCGAAGCTAAAAATAGATGTAAAATTGCCTTGTAAAATGTTTTAATTTCGTAGTCAATCTGGGCCATTCATTAGGTGGAGATATGATGGTAGAAGTTACGTTTAATTTAGGGTTTTTTGCCCTAGAAGGCAACCCCTCTCTATATATGAGGGAATTGTATTGCATCTATGTAGATCTGTATTCTGAGTGAGGAAGAGAGAGGAGATTGAGAGCGAAGAGGGAATTATAACAGATCTATTGTAGGTTGTATCTCTTCAGTTTGTTGGATAATATAAAGAGAAGGACTGACTGTTTCGCCGTGGACGTAGCCCTAACAAGGTGAACCACGTATATCTGTGTCTCTCTTGTTTTATGCATTTTTTGTGTTTATATTTCTGCAAAATTTTATGTGTTCCATTTCTCTGTAATATATAATTTTCTAACAACTGGTATCAAAGCCGAAGGTCTATTTGTCTGGTAAATTGCAAGAGAGAAGGGTTCCTAGTTCGAGTGGGAGCAATGGCAGAAGATGGTAGGTTTAGGGTCGAAAAATTTAACGGCTAAAACTACCAGCTGTGGAAGATGCAGATGGAAGATTATCTGTATCAAAGAGATCTGTACCAACCACTGAGTGAAAAGGCAAAGAAGCTGACAAGTATTACAGACACATAATGCAATATTCTTGACAAAAAGGCACTTGGAACAATAAGGCTGTGTCTAGCAGTGTCTGTAGCGTTTAATATTTCAAAGGAAATGACAATAGAGGATTTAATGTCGACATTGGCCAAACTATATGAAAACCCCTCGGCCTCAAATAAGGTATTTCTTCTGAAGAATTTATTTAATATGAAAATGTTAGAAGGTGGATCTATTGTTGATCATTTAAATGAATTTAATACAGTTACCAGTGAATTAAGTTCTGTACAGGTAACTTTTGATGATGAAGTTAGGGCTCTGTTATTTCTGTGCTCATTGCTAGAAAGTTGGAATGGTTTAGTTATGGCCATTAATAACTCTGTCTCTGGATATAGTACTTTAAAGTTTGATGATGTTGTCAGTGCAATCCTTAGCAAGGAAATGCGGCGGAAAAGCTCCGGTGAGACATCAGGTAATGCTTTGACTGCAAAGATTAGGGGAGAAAAATGGAAAGAGGAAAGAGCCCTGGATATCAGAGTAAGTCAAGAATAGGTAGATCCAAGTCCAAATTGGGGATAGTGTGCTAGAAATACAGGAAGAAAGGACACTTGAAGAAAGACTGCAAGTCTCGGAAGGGAAAATAAGGAGACGCGCAGCAAGAAAATAATCATGAAGTGAATGTAACAGGTGATGTGTTGCAAGATGCTTTGTTTCTTTCTTTAGAAAATATTATTGATGCCTAGGTGGTAGATTCAGGGGCCTCATTCCATGCCACACTTGATAAGAAACATTTTCATGATTATGTTAAAGGAGATTTTGGAAGGTTCGATTGGGTGATGATAAACCCTATAAAATCATTGGAATGGGTACAATTTTCATAAAACAGTAGAATGGATATCAATGGATATTGAAGGAAGTAAGGCATGTTCTAGATCTAAAGAAAAATATTATTTCAACATGGCAGTTGGGAGGTGAAGGTTGTGTGACTACTTTTATAGATAAAACCTGGAAGGTCACTAAAGGATCCCTGGTAATAGCAAAAGGAGAAAATGTTGGTACATTGTATTTATGCAATGGTATTTCTAATTTTGTTAATGCTTTAACCTCTACAAGAGAAGATACAACATTGTGGCATCATAGGCTCGGGCACATGAGTGAGAAGGGGATGCAGATTCTTCACTCAAGAAATTTGTTGCCAGGTTAGAAGCACGTTGATTTAAAATTCTGTGAGAATTGTGTTTATGGAAAAAAAAGAGAGTCAGATTCCTCAGAGTTGGGAAAGAAAAGAAGAGTGAAAAATTAGAGATTATGCATACAGATGTACGGGGACCTACTCAGGTATCATCTCTTGGTGGCTTTCGTTATTATGTTAGTTTGATGATGCAACCAGAAAAACCTGGATTTATTGTATTCAAAATAAATCTGATGTATTTGATACTTTCAAGAAATGGAAAGCTTTGGTTGAAAATGAGACAGGAAAAAGGTTGAAGTGTCTCAGATCAGACAATGGAGGTAATATTGTTAGGC
>APFE030606802.1:183547-198287 GCA_000404065.3 Pinus taeda
GTTAGAAGATCTACCAGGATAAGTAGACCCCCTGAACGATACTCTCCTTCATTATATTATGTATTGTTGACTGATTCTAGTGAACTAGAATGTTATGAAGAAGCAGTACAGGTAGAAACCAGGAAGAAGTGGGAGCAAGCCATGAAAGAAGAGATGGGATCCTTAGCACATAACTAGATTTGGGACTTAGTCAGGTTGCCTGCAGGTAAAAAAACATTGTAGAATAAATGGGTTTACAAGTTGAAGGAAGAAGATGGAGGTAGAAAAATGTATAAAGCTAGACTTGTGGTGAAAGGATTTGCACAGAAAAAGGGTATAGACTTTGATGAGATATTTTCTCTTGTTGTTAAAATGACTTCAATCAAAACTATTTTATGTATAGTAGCAGTTGAAGATTTTCATCTTGAGCAGTTAGATGTAAAGACAACCTTTCTCCATGGGGATTTGGAGAAAGAGATATATATGCAGCAACCACAAGGATATGAGGTAAAAGGGAAGGAGAATCTAGTGTGCAGGTTGAAGAAGAGCTTGTATGGCTTAAAATAGGCTCCAAGGCAGTGGTATCTAAAATTTGACAGGTTTATGACTGAACAAGGTTATACTAAATGTCACTTTGATCATTTTGTTTATCTAAAAAGGCAAAATGATGACAGCTATATTATATTGTTACTGTATGTAGATGACATGCTTGTTGCAGGTTCTAACATGTAGGAACTAAATGTGCTCAAAATCAAATTGGCGAACTCATTTTCAATGAAGGATTTGGGTGTTGCAAAACAAATCCTTGGTATGAGTATAAATAGAGGCAGGAAGAATCACAAATTAACATTGTCTCAAAATGAGTATATAGAAAAGGTGTTGAAAAGGTTTAATATGCAAAATGCAAAACTAGTTAGTATACCTTTGGCTAGCCATTTCAAATTAAGTAAGGAGGAGTGTTGCAAGACTTAGGAAGAAATGGCTCATATGTCTAAAGTTCCATATGCATCCGCAGTTGGAAGCTTAATGTATGCAATGGTCTGCATAAGGCCTGATATTGCACATGCAGTGGGAGTTGTAAGGAGGTACATGAATAATCCAGAAAAAGAGGATTGGATGGCAATGAAGTGAATTCTCAGGTATTTGAGAGGTACCACAAATCAAGCATTATGATTTGGTGGTTCAAACATTTCTCTAAAGGGATATATTGATGCAGATATGGTGGGTGATAAAGATAACAGGAGGAGCACCACAGGGTATGTCTTTACTGTAGGTGGAAGAATTGTCAGTTGGGTCTCAAAACTGCAAAGTGTTGTTGCACTCTCAACAACAGAAGTAGAGTATGTTGTTGCTACAGAGGCTAGTAAAGAAATGATTTGGTTACAAAGGTTTCTGGATGAATTGGGTAAGAAGTAGTAATGGGGCAGGTTATACAGTGACAAACATAGTCCCATACATCTTGCAAAGAATTCTGCATTTCATTCCAAGACTAAACATATACATCTCAAGTAACATTTCATATGGTCAGCGTTGGATGATGGACAGTTGAAGTTGGAAAAGATACACACTAGCTAGAATCCTGCAGATATGTTAAGAAAAGTTGTAACCAACGAGAAACTGAGAATCTGCTCAGTTGCAATTGGTCTTCAAGTATGATGAAGAAGATGAGAAACATCCAGGACCAAATTGGAGTCATTGTCCAGAAAATGAAGCAGTGATGGAGTTGATATAATCAGTCTCCAAGTGGGAGATTGTTAGGTGTGGAGCCTGATTATCTTATGTATCCAAAGGTATCGCCGCATTAGACCCCAGTTCGTAATGGAGCAACAAAACTGCCCGTAAAATATTCGCTGCAAGGGAGTCTAGGGGGGGCGGCGATACTAAAAATAGATGTAAAATTGCCTTATAAAATGTTGTAATTTCGTAGTCAATCCAGGTCGTTCATTAGGCAGAGATTTGACCATAGAAGTTATGTTTAAGTTAGGGGTTTTTCTGCTATATATGACGGAATTGTATTGCATCTATGTAGATCTGTATTTTGAGTGAGGAAGAGAGAGGAGATTGAGAGAGAAGAGGGAATTACAACGGATATGTTGTAGGTTGTATCTCTTCAGTTTGCTGGATAATATAATAAGAAGGATTGGCTGTTTCTCCGTGGACGTAGCCCAAACTGGGTGAACCATATATATCTGTGTCTCTCTTGTTTTATGTGTTTATATTTCTACAATATTTTACGTGTTCCATTGTTCTGTAATATATAATTTTCTAACACTTGGAGGCAAATATGAATTTATTGACTCATTTCTTTCTTGATACAAATAGCCCAAGAAGGGTCTAATGCATATGAAAAAAATCATTTAACTCAAGGAAAACCGTAGAAGCATGAAATGCATGCTTTGACCTAGGAGACAAATAAAGGAGCATGAAACCTATGCTTAACAATAATTTTCTTTTTCAGTTTTTTCACTTTTACAATAAATATACAATGATATAAGTACATAGACAATTATGAAGACTAAGCATAGTTACATTTTCAACACTCCCTCTTAACTAGGGGGGTATTCATAATTGTACAAATGGTACAAGGATGACATCAAGTTGAAATGTTCTAAGAAGAGTATCACAATAAACATATACAATGCTAGGGATTTAGGTACCATCTAGGCTAAATTCAAGGTATCAACCTAGTAGGGATCTAGATACCATCTAGGCTACTTGCCAAGGTTCCAACCCAACAGGGATTTAAGTACCATTTAGGCTACTTCCAAGGTATCAACCTAATAGGGATCTAAGTGTCATCTAGGTTGTTGCCAAGGTACCAACCCAACTAGGATCTAGGTACCATCTAGGATATGTGCAAAAACACCAACCCTAACAATCATCTAGGTATCATCAAGGCTACCTACCAAGATACCAACCTTAACAGGGATCTAGGTATCATCTAGGCTACCTGCCAAGATACCAACCCTAATAGGGACCTAGATATCATCTAGGCTACTAGCCAAGATACCAACCCTAACAAGGATCTAGGTATCATCTAGGATACCTACCAAGATACCAACCCTAACATGGATCTAGGTATTATCTAGGTTATCAACCAATATGCCAACCCTAACAGGGATCTAGGTATCTTCTAGGCTACCTGCCAAAATACCAACCCTAACAAGGATCTAGGTATCATCTAGGCTACTTGCCAAGATATCAACCCTAACATGGATCTAGGTATCATCTAGGTTACTTACTAAGATACCAGCCCTAAAGATATTGGTACCATCTAGGCTATTTTCCAAAGAACCAACTCAACAACTTTGTGTGACATCATATGGGATAGCCCAGGGCACAATAACTAGACACCAGGATTTGGTTGGTGCCTTAAGCTCATAGTATACAAACTAGTATAAGTTTACTATTACCAAGGTCAAAACTCCAGGAACATTCATGTTTCAGCTACTTAGGGTTGACCAAACCCTAGGGAACACACAACTCTTCAAACCACAAAGTCAAAAACTTAAAGGATCCTTACACCACACAGTTACTATTATCAATGAACAAGCCCTAACATTACATGCCTCACTCTAGACCAAAATGGTTACTTAATAAGTATCTTAGCCTAATGAAGATGCCCACTCTCATAGAGTGACAGGGTTAATTTCAGAAAGATACCTACTCTTTTGAGTAATGATACCTAAAGGACCATTCTTCCTTGATTAGGAAAGAATTATTGCCCCTTACCTAACTATTCTCCAAGGATAGAATAATTATCCCACGACTCTCTAATTTGGTCAGACATGACACAAATAGAGAAGATGTCTATCTTTCTATTGAGAAAATTTATTTTATCAATCCCAATCCCATGCTTGTTTATGAAATACAAGTACTTCATCTAGGATAAAGGCTTGTGAAGGCTAATCACAACTTTGATTATAATGAAAAGACACACCTTAAGACTTTGAGAGTTGAACTGGACCCTCTAGATCAAAGATTCTTTTAAGTTCATATTTCTTCCAAGTTTCAAATCTTCCTTTGAAGCTCCCTCTGAATCTAGCCACAAACTTTTGACTTCATATTTCACAGACATTTTTTTTTAATTTACTTGCAATCCTTTTCAGGGAAATCATAAAATAAAAGGCTATAATAAAGTGATAATAAAGCTAGATATATTGAGGAAGTCAACAACAATTCAATGAAAGAAAATAAATAGAATACTTATCTTTTGTGAACAACAATGGCTCCCTCTAGATCTTGTATTGATCTAGACAGCAATGAAGTATTTCTTCATTTTAACAACTCATCCAAGAGTCTTTTATAAAACCCTAGGCAATCTATTATCAATTCATACTAGGTTCACAAACCCTAGAAGTCAAAGACCTAAATGTACATGGAAGAACATAATCTAAGGTTATAATAAAAAACTTAAAGTCAATCATGATCCTATAAGGGGTTTCTTACAAAATCCTAAAGTCAAAGACCTAAATAGGATTTTATACAAGGAATGTGATACACTAGGGTTTTGTCAAAAACCCTTAAGACACTAAATATTTTCTTTGATCAATAGTACAAATATTTGATATCAGAATCTTCTGCTTTGTCTTTCTTCGATGGTTCATCAGTATCAACAAGAACAACATGATCTCTTTCTCTCTTCTTGTTATCATTTGATTTCCCAGGACATTGGTTTCTATAGTGTCCAAATCTATGACAATGGAAACATTGAACTTTTGATAGGCCATAATTCTTATTATGATTCTTCTTTGAACCTCCATTGAGAGGACCATGTTTCTTATTTCCTCCTTTCTTCTTGAACTGATCTGAATAAGCATTGGAGATAACATTTCCTTCATCTTCTTGTTTTCCACCTATTAGAGTAAGTCGAGCTTCTTCTTGAATGAAAGCAGTCCATAATTCTTCAAAAGATGGAGCCCCTATCCAACTATTAGTTCCTTATTAGGGATGACTTCATCATCTTCTTGAAGTTCATCTCTTAAACTGGGGATCCTCACAAAATATGAAGATACAATATCATCTTTTGTCATGTTGGTAGTTTGAAGCCCATTCTTTAAGCTTGCTACTTGACCAATGTTCTTGATTCTAAATAGTTTAGAGATAGGATCATACATTTTCTTTGAGGTGTCTAGGGTAGATATATAGGGAATTATATTGTGCTAGACTTAAACCATAATGAGGTTCATGGAAATAATGTCATTCTCCTTGATTTTTTCTTTTCCAATATCATCTGATGGTTCTTTCACTTTTTATTGCACCATGTCCAAGATTTTGTTCCTTGCAAGGATAAGATCCATCCTTGTATTCCAGGCTCTAAAATTTTGAAGCTTCTTGAAGTTTATTTTTTGATTTCATTGATGATGTCATTGATACACTAGTCAATGTCACTGTTGTAGAGATCTTGATATCCTATAGTCTTCAATAGGTCTCTTTCCAATCTTGTTTTTATGATAGTCCCAAGGTGTTGGTTACTTCCTTAATGATGCTCCAAAGGGTCTTGATACTTCTTCAAAATTACTTCAATGATGGTCCCAAGATTCTATCTTTTTTTAAAATACTTTTACAATATCTTTCAAGAGAGAGAGAGATCCTAATCTAAGATAATAACCTATAATCAAGTTATTCCAATTAGAGAGAGAGAGAGAGAGAGAGAGAGAGAGAGAGAGAGAGAATTTCTTCATTCTTCCTTATAAATGATGTGTAAGGCCTCCTCCCACATTTACCCAATTTCACAAGCTTGTCAGGGTGAATATGAAACAAGTGTAACTATGACATGACCTGACCTCCAAGTCCTAGTTAAGGAAATGAGGCCTGCAAACAAAAACCTTTCTAGCCATCCTGAGGGGCTACAGACCACTCAAGAGCTAAACAACCACCCCAGGTGTCCAATCCCTGAGTTGGAATTTTTCTTCATTGACCTAGACCAAAAACCACACCCTTTACACTGCTCCCATGAGGTTATGAGGCTATATATGCATCCATAGACTTTCCTCCATGAGGTTATGGCCCAAAATATCTAGTTGTGTGCATGTGGTTCCAGGATTTGAGCCATTTTTTTAGGCCAACCTTGAGACCATTACCCAGAATTGCCTGAAACTTTCCAGAATGAAATCAAAGGTCACGAAAATGCTAATAAATCAAAATGCAAGAAATAAATTGACGCAATGATGCCTAATCCATAACAAATATTTCATCAAACATATGGAAAACATGTAAGCTACAGTTCATGAATGCTTATCTAATCATAAACTAAGAGTCTTCATCTAAGAATCACTTAGAAGGTCTAATTCCCTCTCATGATAGCTGCAATAACACTTGTTATTCCATGCATTTATTAACCAATTAATAACTTATCAAACCATGTCAAGAGCCATAGATAGATTACATCATATAACTAACAAATAACAAAAAAAAACCAATTAGGGCTTCTAGAGGCCAAATAACCTCAACCCTCAACCATAATGATTCCACCTCTACGGTCTGGAAATCACTAACACCAACCAGATCGGTCTCTACCTAAGTTGTCCAGGGTTCTAGGAACTAGTAACTCAACCCACAACCTTCCAGGGCTCTAGAGTGTTTGTTCCAACCATGACTCCAAGACTAGTAACTCAACCCACCAAGGGCTCTAGTGTGTTTGTCCCAACCTACGACTCTAGGAATTAGTAACTCAACCCAAGTTTTTCCTAGGCTTCCAAAGTGTTTGTTCCAACCCACAACCATAAGGAACTTGAGCACCAATTAGAAAATAGAGTGGAAAAACCCACAACACCATAGTTATCCAAGAAATGGCAAGGAAAGGTTGAAATCACTGTCAATCCAAACAAATCTCCATGCCAATGACAACACATAACCAAAGAATCACACACATATACCATGCATCCAAAAATTAGCAAGGAAATCACACATGCAACCTGTTATCTGCAAAGTATCCCTATTGTAGCCATTGATCCAACTATTTCCTTTTTCTCCCTGCTTTCCTTTGCCTTCTTTCTCCAAATCCAACTGAATGCCAGAGTGCTCCAAGAATTCCACAATATTTCTCTAAGTGTCAAGAGTATGAGAGAATGAACTAGACCTCCTTCCATAAAACTATTAAAAATCTAAACCAACAAAAAACTGTGAATTGATTCTCATAAGAATTTTTAACATTGGGCCTCTATTTTCTTCATTTTCCTTCATTTTTCCTCTAATTTCCTTAGCATGCAAATCTATGTCTCTTAACCTTCATTTTCTTCTATTTTCCTTTATTTTCATAATTAAATGCCATTTATTGCCTCTTTCCTTTTCCAATTTCCATAGCAATAAATTGATCAAAAGTGATGACCACTAAGGTGTTTTTCCCAACATTAAACTTGGAATACGTGTCCCATGACCTTGGTCTTATTTTATTTACATAGAAAATCAACCAGGGGTTGTTACAAACCCCTCCCCCTTGGGGGAACATAGTCCTCAGTGTTATATGACACCTATGACTAGCAAACCGTTGAAAAAACATATTGCTCATGGAGCTTTATAACATAGCTCGATGCAGTATTTACAATGACATCCTGCTGAAAAACAAACAAACACACCGCTTATTGGAGATTTATAACATAATTCATTTCCGAATCTACAACAACGAACATATACGTATACATATACCAAAAACTCATTTCCTTGAAACAACAAATAATGAAGGATATAAAGCCCGCATTTGATTACCCATCTCCCATGCAGCTTCATTGGGACTAAATTGCTTCTACTACACTTTAACCTACTCGATTTCTCAGTTCTAGAGCATGAGTTATTTCCACTGTAATATGCATTGTGGTTCTAGCTAGAATTCTCCCTGTGGTTCCACCTCCAATACAATCAATTCAATCACATGATCAAAATCCTACAAATTTCTCTTAAGTAATGAAACATGGAAAACATCGTGGAATTTCATTGCCGGAGGCAGTGTAAGTTTGTTGGCCACTGGTCCAATTCTCTTAAGGATCTCAAAAGGCCTGCAATATCAAGGTGTCATCTTGGCACATGATCCAATCCTCAAGGAGATCCTCTTGGGCTTGATGTGCAAGTACACATGCTCCTCAACCTGAAACTCCTTGAATGCTCTATGTTGATATGCATAAATTTTCTGCATGTCCTGTACTGCCTTCAAAATCCTCTTAATAACTTGCATTTCTTGTTCCATCTCTGCCAACATATCGGGTCCAATCAGCACCTTGTTCACTGGATCACTCCATCTGATAGGAGTATTACAACTCTGCCCATAAAGAGCCTCAAATAGACTCATCCTCAAGGACCCCTGATACCCATTATTATAAGAAAACTTTACCAGTGGTAGATACTTCTCCCACTTCCTCTGTTGATGCATAACACACATCTTCAACATTTCCTCAAGAACCCTATTAACCCTCTCTATCAGTCCATCTGTCTGTGGATGATAAGCTGTATTGAAATCCAACTTTGTCCGCAAACCTACAAAAACCTCCTTCCAAAATTTGGAAGTGAACTTGGCATCTCTGTTTGATATGATCTTCTTGGGAACACCATGCAACTTCACTATATCCCTCATAAAGATCTAAGCTACCTCACTAGCTGTTAATTTTCACATTGTTCTATGTTGTTTCAATTACTTTTAGCCAAATTCACTTCTTCAATTAGCAATCTTTCCAATAAAAAATAATATTTCCAATCATCAACAGTGATTGAAGATAGAACAATAAATGCACTGATGAAGGAGACAATCAACACATCAACAAGAGACACCAAGTTTGGTCAAAGACTAGGGAAAAAACCATTATGGGGAAAACCCTTTGAAATTATTCTTCTATTTAGATTCTGATAAAATGTTCAACTGAGAGTACAATGAGCCCAAATCCATAAATAATAATCAAATTCAAAGTTTTGACTTGTTCAACAAATCTACCAATCAATATCCAAAATATGTGCCAATAACCAAGATAATGCAATCAAAGATATCCATGTACTTCCTTTTCACCCTTTGCAGTTCCTATTCACCCTTCATAGTTCTTATTCACTATTCGCAGTTCATGTTCACCCTTTGCAGTTCATGTTCACCCTTCGTTGTTCCTGTTCAACCTTCACAGTTCCTATTTACCCTTCGCAGTTCTTGTTCAACCTTCAATTTTAGATAAAAAAGAAACTCCAAAAAGAAGAATAAATGATATGTGATGATGATGTTCAAATGAGCTTGAGGTCACTTAAATTTATATGCTTCCACGGGTGTTTAAGTTGCTTTAGGTCCGACCTGATCAAATGTGCATATGTGGGCTTTTCTTCATAAGTCCACTTTCCCTTATCCAAATTGAGTGCTTCCATTGTCAAAATTGATCCTCTCGAAAAGAGGAATCCAACTGAGCTTCCAAATTAACACTCCCTCTTAGCTAAGAAGAAATTCCAACTACATCATGTCATGTGTATCTTGTCATGATATCATGTCCCATCTCTGCTCAACTCTATCTACTAAAACATTCTCAAATCTAAAGAAGAAGAACAAGGAAGTATTATCTACCACCCTTTATAATGTCAAAGAGCACATATCAATCTGAAAACAATATAAGGGAGCACATCTCAACCTAAAAATATATCGGGGAGCACATCTCAACCCGGATTATCATGGAAGAGCTAAACATCTACAACCCCATATCAAACAATATGTGATATAGGGAAGCAATTCTCAACCCATCCTATTTCCCACTAATCTTCCCAACAATGACCCTCAAGATTCATGTGGTAGAACACCTGCATGATAATAATCTTGGGTTGTACAACCCGAAGTTCACTCTCAACTTGTTGAAAAAATGGGAGCAATAATCCCAACAAGCCTAGCTTGTTGGTAACATTCAAACTGATGTATACTCTACATAGAACAAGATAGGGGAGATAACATCTTCGACCCTATGGGTGACAGATAGGGAAGCAATATCTACGACCCTATTTTCCAAATATCCCTCAACCCTAGGAGCCCTCCATTTCAATTCTTCACCCTGGGGAGCTTAGACACAGGGGAAGATCCTTCTCAATGTTCTTGATCAATTATGCCCCTCATTAGGAGGGGTCACATCCATTAGTCCAAGCTTCTCTTTGAAGACCAAGACATTCCCTTTCAGTAAAGCCTTAGTGAGAATATCTGTAATTTGCTCATTTGTCAATATATGATGGAGTATAATGGCTCATCTTTGCACCATGTACCTATTGATTTCTGGTAGAAATGGATGTGCTCTAAGCCTCAAAATTTGTAGGGAGGATTGGAAACATGTATTCCACGATATCCATAAATGGTTTTAGGAAATTCCACCAGGAGAAAATTTTATTAAAATAATTAATTATTTTAATGGGTGCCTAAGTCTAAACTTAAGAAATTAAAATAATTAAAGGGTATTAATCAAAATGTGGGTGAAACATCTAAAAGAATATGAGGATCAAGCCAAAATGATCTAAGTCATTGATTAGCATCTAATCTGGGCCATTGGTTCTCAACGAGAAGATTATAAGAGGATGCTTGACTGGCATTTGGAAAACACATCAGAGAGAGATCAAGAGATCAAATTTCTTAGAGAGGGAAGTGCAACAGTTGCTAGAGAATCGATTGAAGTGATTTCTTGCAGTGAGGGGCAATGATATTTTCGGTTGGAGAGTTTCTTGATCTGGGAATACATCACAAAGGAGGTAGAGAGAGATCCAGAAGAGGAAATGCAGGGCAGTGTAAGGCCAAGCAGAGGCAGCGCAGAGATTCATAGGGAGTTTGAATTCTAGCCAGGAGAGATGAGTTTCAGTGCAGGAAGATGGGGTGTGAGACCGAAAGCCCTGAAGTTCGAATCTCCATATAGTAGGAGATCCAAGAAGAGACGACGCAGATCCCCATAGAGTATGACGCAGTAGTCGCGTAGAGCTAGCATGGGGCCAACCATCCAGGACCTGGATCAGTGTCAGATCGCCAATAAGAGTGTGAGATATTTCTCACTAATCTTCTTCCAGTCAGATTATCCATATTGGATAGCCAACAAGGCATTCAAAGATTGTATTCATAAAACTATTGCTTAATAATACAAACCCTCGGCTGTTGCATCAGTTTTCCCACATTGGGTTTTTCCGTGGACATTTGTCCAAAAATACGGTGTCACTTATGTTGTGTATTTTTTTCTTGCTCAATTTCTTGTTTCCGCATATAATTTGAATTGGCGAAGGTTGTAGTGTATTAGTTTTGGTATTTGTTGTAGGATGCAGTAAATAATTTGTTCAGTTATTTAACAAATAGAATAAACTTAATCAGTTTTTGCGGTAGAAATTTGGGCCTTCCAAATTTTCATAGTCTCGAATGTAATGATATTGAATCTCAATGTGCTTAGACTTGTCATGAAATAGGAGATTATTTTCCATATGGATCTCGCTTTTGTTGTTGCAATATATCATTTTAGTGTCTAGTACCTGCTCAAATAGCTCTCTAAAGAGCTTCCTTAACCAAACTGCTTTGCAACTAGTCATGCTAGCGACAATGTACTCTGCCTCAGTGGTACTCAATGCTATGGAATTCTACTTCTTGCTTATCTAATATATCTTGGAAGATCCAAGACTACAACAACCTCTAGATGTACTCTTCCTATTGATAACATTTCCTGCCCAATCAACATCGGTATATCCATGAAGTCGAACATCACTAGTAGAATATCTCAGACCAAGGATGATCGTCCCATGAAAATATTTCAAAATGTGTTTGGTAGCGATCCAATATGCATGGAGAGGCTCGTTCATGAATTAATTCAATGTGTTCATTGCATATCATATGTTTGGACGAATGTTCACTAAGAACATCAGAGTCCCAATCAAGTCTATACTCTAATGGATTTTCCAAATTGGGTCTTGTAATTTCTCCACATACTTTCTTGAAATTCATTTCCATCAGTGTGGACAAGGACTTGCATTCTGTTATTCCAAATCTATCCAAGAACTTCACAACATATTTTCCTTGTGAAAGGAAAACTTCACTGGGCCTTTTCGACACCCTAAGGCCTAGAAAGTAGTGCATGAGTCCAAGGTCCTTCATCTCAAACTCATAGGCTAGCCCCATTTTACATTTGATCATTAGGGGTTCACTTCCTATCAAGAATAGATCATCAACGTATAAAACCAAAATCAACTTCATAACTTTGATTACCTTGAAGTAGAGGTTGGGATCAGCATTGCTTCTTATGAATCCCAACTTCACCAAATAATTGTCTATGCGGATGTACCATGCTCTGGGGGCTTGCTTCAAACCATGTAATGCCTTCTTCAACTTGCAAACATGTCTTTCAATCCTCTACTTCAAATCCTTGTGGTTACTCAACATACACGTCTTCCTATAACATGCCATGGAGGAATGTTATCTTCATGTCCATTTGATGTAGGGTCCACCATTGACTTGTGGCAAGAGCAATTATCGAACGAATGATTGTATTTTGAGCCACATGTGCAAATATATTGTCATAATATTCTCCCTTGTTCTGAGAGAATCCTTGGGCCACAAACCTTGCTTTATATTTATTAATGCTACCATCAAAACCATGTTTAATCTTGAATATCCACTTTGGATTTACCATGGAGTTCCCTTTTGGTCTTGGCACAACATTCCATACGTCATTCTTCATTATTGATTCATATTCTTCTGCCATAACATCCTTCCAAACTTTTTCTTTCATGACTTCTTCAATGGTGGGAGGTTCAACTTATATCATAGTGATCAATGCTGCAACATATCCCTGGTACCTGTATGGCTTCTTACTTTCTCTAAATGATCTTTGAACGAGAACTTATCTCTCATTATCCTGCAATGTGTCACGAAGCCAAAGTGGTCTCTTCCTAGAAGGAGGATCACATGAAGGAGGATCTAAGGGATCCATAGGTTCCATGGGATCATCGACAATGTTGGGCTTGGATTTAGGCATGAAAGGACCATCTAAAATATCCATATCATCATTCTTCTTATCAAGAGGAGGAGGCAGAGAAAGGTCCCTTGCTTTCCCAAGGGGAGCATCTTCATCAAATGTCACATCCTTGCTAATCTCAACCTTCCTTTGACCATAAATATATATTATAAAAGCTTTAGAATTTTCACAATATCCAACAACCATACCTTTTCTTCACATGGCTTCCACCTCCTTATGATGGAGATGTTGTCAAGTAGTAGAAAAATATTCAAAAAATATTCACACTAACGTAAGTCCATTTTAACTCTGAATCTACCAAGCATCGAGAAGGATCAAATTTCTTGAGATGCAAACCTCTTTTAAAATGAAAAGATATTTCATCCATCTGGGCGCTTGGTAGATCCAGAGTTAAGATGGCTCTAGGTTGGTGTATCTAAATGTAACATCAAACTAAGATGGATCTAGGCTAGTTTAATTTTCCCCTTAAATAGATTACTTTCCACATGAATACCATGTGTCAATTTTGTTTTGTTTATTATTTAATTTGCATAGGCTTATTTTTATTTTATTTTATTTTCATCGAGTTAAAATGTTTACATTACATTAAGTTACACATCTCTATGATATTTAATTTTATTTTTACAAACATCAAGTTACTACGTTACATATCTCTAACCTATAAGGTTGGAGATCACCTCTTAACCCAATAAAAAATGAGTAATTTTACTAAAAAATACTATAATATATTCAAAATATAGAGTCCAAAAAACTACCAAATGATAAATAAATATTTATTTTAATTTTAATTTAATTTTAATTTAGTTTTAATTTTTATGTTTATGTAATTTGACAAAATCAAAATGTTAAACAGGACAAGACATTAAAACATCTCTACCATACTCACTTAGCTCAAGAAAAATAAGCTATATTTTTTTGAGTATAATAGTGTGTTCATTCACTATGAGGGAGATCTGTCACATAGGTGCTTTGATGTCACTTAACGTTAAACCAACCTAGATCCATCTTAACTTTGGATCTATCAAGTCCAGAGAGAGATCAATTTGAGATGCAAATCTTTCCTCGAGTTTTGCACTCAAAAAGTGGTTTGCACCTTGAGATATTTGATCCCTCTCAACACTTAGATAAATCTAAAGTTAAGATGGATCTAGGCTAGTTTAATTTATAAATGAATATTAAAATTTTGTGCCATCTTTTTTTTTAAATGTTAAAATCAAGACTGTGACCTAAAAATGAAATTGAAGAGAGAAATAATGGAAGATTAAATTCAATTCAACTCCTTCAATTTCATATTGGGATATGATGTTTATATTTATGAAAAATTCATACATGCAAAAATACAAATATTAAAATGGTAGTTGTTAAATTTGTAAAAGAACATTGAACATGCAAAAATGAAAATGTTAAAATGATTATTTTTCAATTTATAAATGATAATTAAAGTTTTAAAGTAAAATTTGGACTCAATTTTTTTGGAATGCCTTTTTCACTGAAAGAGTTAAAAATCACTACTTCTATTCAAATAAGCTTTTCACTTTAAATAAGCCCCCACTAGGGAAACTTAATTGGTGATCATGGTGATAATGAAGTATTATGTACATGTAGCCCCACGTTGGGCTGCATGGTTCACCTAGGGATTATAGTGGTAGTGGTCAAAATGACTCTGTGTCATGTAAGTAGGAGACCACCCAGATGTTGGTTCCTTTAGTCACAAAAAAATGTTCCACTTTAAGTAGTATACGAGAGTAGATTCATCTTAACGTCAGTCCCTCTCGCCACATGATAAATCTTGAGTTAATTTGGAATTTAACCTCACTTATTAG
>APFE030606803.1:41397-85360 GCA_000404065.3 Pinus taeda
TAAAGTTCTTGCATCTTTGATTTGATTAGATGCATCAACAGATTTGATAAACATAGTTCCCTTGGGACAACTAACCAAGAAGTTTAAAAGGGTTCTCCCCTTTTGGTCAGTCCAACCATCTGACATAACAGTGCATCCTGTTTTTGCCCATGATGCCCTAAAATCCTCCAATCTTTGGATGCAGTCACGCTTTTGATTTTGAAGAATCCGGCCTTTGAAATCATGATAAGAAGGGATTTTGTACCCCGGACCAACACTGGCAATAGCATCAACATCAGGTTGGAAAAATGGATTATTCCTTACAATGCTGAAAGGAATATCACTCCAGAGGAGAAATTTTGCTAGCAAGTTGTCAGCTTCTTCTTTTTCGGTTCTTTTTAGCATTGAACCGATAGATGGCTGTGAACCAGGTGTGGTTCGAGGAACAAAAAATGATGATGCAGTTACCGGATTGACTGGTGCTGCAGTAGAACCAGCGCCACTTGGCCCACTTCCTTCAGCTGACCTTTTTAGTTGCCTTTTCAGTTCTTCTTTGGCCTCTCTAGTCTGCTCTAATTCTCCCAGTGCTCTCATGGCTCTTTGGATAAGTTCAGCAGTTGTATTTGTACAAGGCCCCACATCATGTCCAGGGATTTGTGCAAGGTGATACTTCAACCTATACACCCCCCCGTGTATCTCCTTTCCACACAACTTGCAAGTCAAGTTTTGTCTATCATTCGGAGCATTAGGCACACCATAATCCCAGAAAGGATCCAATTTCCTTGGCATGTTTGTTTTTTAACTTTGAAGATGCAAACCTATGGGAAAAATTAATAAGGATTAGGAAATATGAATTTAAGATTACAATTTAGCATTTGCCATTTACAAAATTACAAGTTACAAATTTCTAGAATCCAAAGTTCCAAACCCAAGTTACCCAACCAAATGGCAAGCAAATGCCAAAAACAATGAAAAAACATAAACAATGTTTAAAAAAAATGAAAACAAAAAAAAAAATTGGTTCCCATAGCCATACCAAGTTACCCATCCGAAATCAATGAAGAAATACAAAAAATTCTTTAAAAACAATGAAAACAAAAAAAAAATGGTGCCCATATGAAGTTTCTCAACCAAAAAAAATTAAAAACATAGAAAAACAATGTTTTGAAACAATGAAAACAAAAAAAATTTAACCTACATACCGTTTCTACGGTGAAAATGGTGATCTCCTCTTGAAATAGTCCTCTAACCACTTCGATTCGGCAAGAAACCCTCCTAGCTGCTCTCCTAGCTCTTCTCCTCTTCCGCGCGTGCCTGACTGTCTGAATGAGCAAGGAAAAATGTAATTTTTCATTATAAAATCGCGCTGCCCGCTGGTCCTGCGGTTTTTTATGAAAAAAGCGCGCTTTTTTCAAAAAGTGCGTTTTTTCAGAAAAAAAGCGCCAAAAAAAATTAACTGCGCTTTTTTCCAATAAATCGCGCGTTTTATGCGGCATAGGGAAAAATGCGCGCGTTTTTGAAAAAAGCGCGATTAAAACGCGCTTTTCACAACACTGGTGTAAAGCCTACAATGAGCTACTTGTATGAGGCCATGGATAGGGCCAAGGAAGCTATCTGTTGGTACTATGAGGACAAGGGGGAAGATGGCTTCATGAGACGAGACAACATATGAGGTGTGATTGATGAGAATTGGAACAAAACTCTCCATCGTTTGGTTCATGCAACAAAGCTCTACCTCAACCCTGCATTCTCTTATGCATGTGGATTTAAGTTTGATGCATAGGTTATGGATGGATTTTACCAATGTATTTAAAGGGCGGTGTTGACTTCTGCTAAAAAAAATAAGGATTCCAAACAAATTGAGGTATATATGTTGAGTTTTGGGACATTTGGGTATGATATGGTTATCCAAGATAGTACCGCTAGGATTCCATGTAAGCTACAAGTAGAATTTGTTTTAATTTTCAAAGTTTAAAATTTCAATGTATTTCCTTTCTATCTATTTGTTACTCAATGGAAAATTGAAATATAATTCATTGTTTTTCCTTTGAAATTTGAATGCTTTCCATTTGTTTTCTATAGAAGTTTGGTTGGCAAAGTATGGTAGAAGAGTCCCAGAGTTGCAAAAGATTGCCATTCGGGCGCTGAGTCAAACTTGGAGCTTTTCACATTGTGAACGCAATTGGAGTGTCTTTGAAAAGATACACTCCAAGAAGTGCAACATATTAGAATTTTTCAAATTATTTTTCTTTTATAAGTTTATTAATTTAATTTGTGGCATATGCCCATGGGACATCATCCTCTAATCACATAATGCCCCTCATACAGGTTAGATGTCCACTGCCTCAATGACATTGTCTCTGATGTTATGGGTAATACAGATAAACAAAGTACTTGATACAAATGCCATGTCATTGGATGCACTTGACACCACGAGTCTATGGAGGGTGGAGACTGAGAGGCCTATCATTAATGAGGCACCTGAGTTGTTGAAGCAAGAGGTTGAAGAGGAGGAGGATGCTCCACTTCCAAGAGAGACAGATCTGGAGTAGGGGGAGGATATTGAAAGTGTGCTGCATCCAATGCCACCACCTCCACAAAGATTGCTAACTAGGGGAAGAAGTGGAAGACATCCCACTTCATATTCCACCTTTTCTGAAAGAGTTTCACCTTCCACCTCAGGCTTAGGCTCAACACATCCACCTGTTGATTCTAAAGGAAGAATGACACTGGTGACCTTTGCCCATAAAAGGGGTAGAGGGAAGCGTTGATATCTTAGTGTATCATGATTAACCTTGTAGTATCTAGATGCCTCATGATGATGATCTCATGAGACACTTATTTTTGTTTTGATGTGATTTTCTTTTATCTTGTCAAGACTTTTGACTCAGGGTATATATCATATTATGGTATCAATGTCTAATGTACCACTTGACATCTTAAACATTTTATATAACAATTTTATGATTTATCTTCATATTTATGTGACAATGTGTTTGTTTGATGTTCATGTTGTTTTAGAAGTTTAAACATTTAGAAAAAAATGTTTTTTTTTTTTTTGTATTTTTTGTAAGTTTGCCAATAATTTTTGATAATTTCTCTGATATTGCCGATAATTTAACTTTTGGATCCCCTACGATAAAATGTCAATAACAATAAATGTAACATTGGTGCTGAAATAACAAGATAATGCTCATGAGAGGGGGCACATGGTATACCACAAAAAATAGACACCATATAATGTGAAATGCCAAGTGTCCACATGGAATGTGCATTTAAAGAATGCATGCATAAAAAATATAATAAACTAGTTCTCCACATGAGGATATGCTCCAAGGTCCACCAAGAAGAACTCACTAAATGTACCTTCCATGATGCACGAGAGAATAAAACATGTATTAATTGTCTTAGGAGAATGTTCCATGACAACCACCTCCAAATATAGCAAGAAGTCCACAAGATGCATGCAACCAATCTACATGTGTAAAACCCAAGCCAACGAATTCCATGGATGAATGTGCAAGGTGCCAAGTAGATGGAGTGCTTCATGAGAAAGGATATGGCCAAATCCTAAAATAGAAAGTAGAACATCACTCCACAAGTGTGCCCTCTAATGAAGTTCACGAAAAATAGCAAGAAGAAACTTCCACATGTGCATCGTCCAAGAAGAAGCTCAAAAATAAAAAGGAGAGAAAATAAGAGATCCCAAGGCACACGTGGCCCTCCCAATGTGCCACATGCCTCCTAGAAGCGCCTCAAATAAAATAATATATGTGCCAAGTCAAAGAGGCAAGGGAACTCTCCAAGAAAGTCAAAAGATGCCAACTGTAGCTGAAATATCCATGCAATAAACATGAGAGAGCATGTATGAGAGGGACACCCTGGAAAAATGTGCCATGTAACTACCTCAACCATCCAAAGAGAAATAAGATATCTCCATGTGAAGTGTGCCCTAGAATGATTTGCCAAGAATGGTTAGACCTCATTAATAAACCAATAAATACTTGTTCATATGCCATGTCATAATTATGTTTGTTACCCTCATCTTGTTTGAGGACACCTCTAGTTGCATGTGATAGGTTATGATTGATATCTATTTGTCGTATGAGTAGATATGGGGATATGTTATGGATGCACATGCTTACCCTGGCATTACCCTTGTGCTAATTTTATTATTTGCGTCTTCTCAATGGTGGGTACGATGATGTTCAAAGGGAAGTGGGGAGTGTAGAGATTAATGTTCATATCCGTAAGTTTTCAGCATGAGCATTAATGACAACTTGATTCCTTTGCAATAATGTGATGCTAAAATCGATGTATAATATCGACATTTCAGTTGATTACTTGTCACTGAGACATGGTGAGATGGGATTGATCATATGTTTTTCCCAAATGGTGGTCTCCTAACATAGTGGATGTATCTTTATTCTTGATGATGGTATTATTTGATGCATGTTTTTTATCAAGGGATGCTTATCGTATGACCCAATTTATTAGGATATATGGAATATTATTGATGGGTTTGATGATATTATGCTCCCTAATGAGAGTGACCTAACTCTTTATGTGATTTTGATTGTTACATCTTATTATTTGATCCACATAATATGTTTTTTCATGTAGCACTCTCCTCCTAGAACATATTTTAATTTTGAGATTACTACTATGTTGAGGTGGTTCAATCTCACCTCTATACCACGTGTGGCTTCATAACTTGAGTGCTTTGCTACATTGCTCTACTACCATGTGGGGGAATGCATTACTTGATGGTGGATTGTACCATCCTTGTTGAGCACTACCCTAGTGCACACATGGTGAAGCACCATCATGCATATATTGTTACTTTATTCATTGTGATGTGTCGTCCCCTTGATCTTGGATGGTAGTTTGACCTGGCTTGACTTGGCACATGCTTCACAGTGATATTTCATTGCTAATTTACCTTGTTTTCGTAAAATCTATGAGGCCCAATGTAAAGCCTTAGTGGGCGAGGCCAAACCTTATGGCAACAAGAGAAAGGGTTGTCACTGTCACTTCAACAACCTTCTCCTGCTCTCTAGTGGTAATTAAACACAAGGAGGCTTCCCTATATCACTTGAAGGATTCTCTAATGCTATGGCTTGAGGTGATGAGTAAAGGTCTATAATATTGGATAGAGTACTGATGAGGTCTAAGTTGACCTAAATTTTCAATACTAGGGTTCAAATACTCTATGCTTAGACCAAGAATGAGGCTGCTATAAGTTAGGGTTTGGATGATATGCAATAAAAGGGTATTCAATGTCATATAGCAGCCCTATAAAAGATCTTAAAATGATATTTAACAACAAAAGATCAAAGGTCTTCCAATAGAAGCTGTTAGGTATGCATAAACAACAAAAATGTGACATCGACCCTAATTAAGATTGTATAACCATGGACTATGCTAGATTTCACCTTTAAACAATTTATAGATGCAATTACTAGTTTATAAGCCACATTCATACACAAAATTCACTTTAATGCGTAAATCAGCCCTAGAAACCCTAGCAGCTGCCATAAACATAATCACTATTTTTTTATTATTAATTAACAAGTTTAAATTTCAACAATTAAAAATTAATAATTTAAAGAAATAATAAATGAATATTTATTGTTTTTTTTTCAAAATTTACAACATAAATTACTATTAACCAGTGTTGTGAACATCTCGATAACATCCCGATTTTATCGCGAAATCACGATTTTTTGGCCTAGCTAATGTTTGCCGATTTTTACCGATATTTTGACAGTATCTTCATTTTGTGGATGTTTGCTGATTTTTACCAATATAGTCCCGATTTTTATGATTTTTTGGTTTTTCAAACCCTTGTCGATTTATCCTGATGCCGATGCTCACAACATTGCTATTAATATATTGTAATTTATATTGATTTATAAAAATAACATTTAACAAACAAAACACTACTTTGTTTAAATATATTTGAGACATGGAATGAAAACTATAAATTTTATTATTTTTAAAACCAGCCTAGATCCATCTTAACTTTGGATCTACCAAGCACCGAGAGGGATCAAATTTCTTGATATATAAGCTTTTTTAAAGTCACAAGAGATTCGATCCCTCTTGGTGCTTGGTAGATCCAGAGTTAAGATGGATCTAAGCTGATTTACTTTAGTGATTTTGTTCTCATCTCAAGTGAGGCAAGATCTAATTTCAGTCGTCAATCACTTTGGAGATTAGGGTTAGGGATTTAGCCTAATGTAAAGTTATAAAAGCAAGGCGAGGGAGAGGGAGAAGACATACTGTACAATGGCTCTAGCCTGAAGAGTAGGAGTGTGATAGTCTAGAGTGCTGGGTTCGAGGAAGTATAGGGGGGAGATTGGAGATCCAAATATGCCAAGGAGATAGAGCACTGTTCTAGGGAAGATTTGCTGAATAAGATCCAAGACATTTGTATTTTCTCAGTTGGGCCATTTTCCCAGGATGGGAGCCCAAGTAAGTTCCGAGGTTATTTTAATGAAGAACTATAATTGGGAAGAAATTTGTGCGTAATTGTGATTCAGATTGGTTGTACTTTCGTCAAAGTTTTAATGTGTTAATAAACGTAATTGTGCATTTAATTAGTAGATCTATTCAATGGTGTAGGAGCTGCCCACCCCCCTGGATCAGAGGCCAAAACAACCAATCATGCAGATCCATGCAAGAACTGCAAATAGAACCACTCTTCAGAAATTCAAAAATGCTCTTCGTATTTAATTTCATGCTTCCTAGCCCTGTGGGAACCATGATGGTTCCTTGCCTGGTTCCATCACATTTCTTGTGTGGTTTTGTCATGCTTTGTCTCAAAATGTTTCAAAGAGTTGCCTTATCTTCCTCACCTTAGATGAGGTTGAAGGTATTGTTCCTTGTGAACGATGCTAAGTAGTAACATTGGTTTTTGTGACCATTATGAGGTTGGATGATTAATCACTACCATGCGCAGGATTCATGTAATTATTTCCATTAGGATCATTGCCAAACTTTTCAGTATAGTTGTTTTTATTATTGAAACCATCATGGCCATGTCATAAGTCTTGTACCTTTAGATAAAATTGTATATTTTATGATATAGATTGTTTTTTTAATCATGGATATATTAAAATGACAATTGTTTGGGAAAGGAAAGTAACAAATGTGGGATTATAAAAAACCTTAGAATTTGTTCCTAGGAAGCCCTAAAAATTTGATACTTTCTACCTTCTACTTTGCGATATGCATAAAAATTTGATGTTTTTTTGTAATTGCTAGAATCTAGATGGTTGATGCTTGAATAATTAATCATTAATGTACTATGTTCCATGGATGCCATATCTATCTTGAATTATGTACAAATTTGCATGTTTTTGTATCATCTACAACCAATATGACAAAAATACTATATATATATATATATATATGCGTCCGACGGTTTGCTTCCAAAAGATGTCTCTGTTTTGTGCATTTGTTAACTTTTGCTAGGAATTAAGTGTTGGGTGTTAGGTTTGCAGGCAATTTAATAGTAGAAAATCGATTAGACAACAAAAAATTATAAATCCTGCAATTCATCCTTCACTTTATTTCTCATAATAAATAAGGGATCCATTACAGGGAAGATGGCCCATAGAGAATTACATAATTTTATACAACAGTAGAACCTGAAAATAATAACCCCTTGGAAAAACGTGCCCTCTAGAAAACTTGACCCACTAAAGAAAATCACAATCTATAAACACAATTTTCCTCTCTCCTAGTTGTCCCTCGTATGGGCCATACGCTAGATGATCCTCTTGACCTTAGCCTAGTCGTATCCCGTATGGTTTGCCTGCGCAAGCCCTCAACTCATGCAAGCTAGATCTCAACCCTATGCAAATTTCTCAATACGTTAGCCTCCACAAGTTTCCTTCTCCAAAATTTCCTAGGGCAACACTTCTTTCTACTTATCCCAGAGACTCTCGCTCTTCATTTGGGAAAATGACTCTCTCAATGATTATGATGTGTCTTCATACTCTCCTTAGGCTTTTTTTTATAATTTTTTATTGAGTTAAATCCCTAACCCTAATCTCCAAAGTGATGGATGGCTAGGATTAAACTCTAGCCCACTTGAGGTCAATGATACAGATTAAATCTAATTCACAAAAGTGAATAATTTTTTTTTTTGTTATTCCCTGAAGAAAAATCTTGTAATTCTACTAAAAAATAAAATTACATTTTGTATGTGCTTAGTGCATGCATAGTAGCATAACTGCTTGCACTCATAACGTGCAAAAATTTCCCAAACCACAATTACATTTACCTAGATAAATTGAGCTTCTCTTTTTTACTTTTCCTCTTTTGAACTTTTTGCCAACCCCCAAAATTTGGGTTGGCAATTACTATTGCCATTTCTTCTCCTTCAAATTTTGAAGGCACTTCTTTGTCTGATTTAGAATTCTCAGATGTGTGTATTCACTTTGTCCCGACGGGTCCATGGCTACTGCATATTTCCTCATGCTGTTTTTCTAGAACTTGGATCACTTTTAAATCATTGTCGTTCTCGATGTGACTTTCGAGATCATTTTTCTTTTTTTTCGCCATCCTCCTCTTAGGAACCTTGTTGATTTTGTTCTTTGCTTTTTGGTGATTCTCGTCCATTTCTTCGTCTTCTTCTTCTGAAAGATGCAGATTTGGAAATTGCCACTCCTTTGGCTTTTGGGTTCTTTTCTTTGTCCCTTTTTTTGCTTGAGGGCAAGTATTCTGCAAATGCCCCGTTTGAAAATAAATCCGACACTTGAATGTTATATTTTCGAAGTGTCACAATTGAATCGACTTAAAATATTTATGAACTAGATGGATATCTCACATACCTTTACTAAGGTCTATCTCTATGCAATTCCCAACAAAGGTGAAAATACTTTTTTCCATTCTTTCTTGATCCATATTCAGGAACCTCCCCAATGTGCTTCCAATACCTTCTAAAACTCTATGGTGCCAGAAAGGGAGAGGGAAGTTCTGTACTCTCACCCATACCAACATCTTCATAACCACCATTGTTGTAGCATAAAAAGCAGTAAACCATGGGGTTATGAAAATCCCTGCTCTTCCACAAAACCATGGTCCCTCGTTTAAAACAAATTCCAGATTTTCTTGATTATCAAATTGTACCACAAAAAACCCTTTCAAACATAGGTAAATATCACATTTATTGGTCGAATTGGTAAAGACCCACTGATGTAGATCTTCAGACTTGGGGCAAAAACCATTGAACCTGCAGATATGAGCTCTGGCTTGGAGGGCTATGAAAAGACCACCTACTTTTGACAAATTTATTGACATATTTTGTACTTTTTCCATCTTTTCAACAATGTAAGGACCTGGGATTGAAAAATTTGGGTTATGTTCGTTTGGCGTAGAAACTTTCCCTTTCACGACATCCTTGAACGAGGTTGGACCCTTAAGATTTCTATCAAACAAAGCTGACCCAGTTGGGTTACTCATTCCTGGAGCTCCACCCCGTAGCCTTAAATTTATGATAATTGTGGAGTTACATTCAATGCCTTAGTTGTTCAGCTAAAAGACATCTTGTAATGATTTTCCTTCATAAATCACATTTTGTAGACTTGCTGTTATACCCAAGTTATTCTGGACCTTCTCTTTCAAAATTTTCACTAGATCCGAGGGCCAAACCTTTAAGAGGAATTATTTCCCCTTTAGGGTTTTCAGAAAAATTTGAAAAGACTCCTCCCATTCCAAAAGTGAATTTTGAAGAATGTGCCTTTGAGCATAGAAACAAGGGTTCCAGATCTAAGATCTAGGCCAAAACTGGATCAGAAACCTATGTCCAAGTCCATCATACACTTGCGAAGAGTAACGATCTGGATCCAAATCTTTAGAGGCGGATAGAAACATTTCTATGTACCCTCCATCCCTGATAGACACTAGAATTGTGTGACACTAGACAGATTGCTGGGGATCGAAGGTGGCAAGAAATATATTCTCTAGAGTTTTAATGAAAATATGAAGAAAACCTTCCAAATTTGTGGATTTGTAGTTTTTTCCTACCAGATTTGTGGGGATATAGAGCAAATCTACAAACAGAATGACTTCGTTCCTAAGTCACCTCACACGGGGACACGAAGGGCACAAGGATTCGAGTGTCAGATACAAACACATTGACCCCCCAGAACAAGACATGTTTAGATATATATTATATATATATATATCTATATATATTTAAAAAACTAGATGTTTCTTACACAAATTCTCATTCATGATACAAATTCATTGATTCATAGATCTTCATCTAGATGTAAGTTTTACAAAGTAACATTATGCATACAAATACAATTGTGACATAAATGATAAATCATAATACATACTCAATTCATTATTGATCTAATAGGAGAAAGACAAGATAGTAAGATAATGTTGTTTTCTCATTAAGTCATCAAAATCAAAATGTTTTACATAGGTAGTGCAATGCCAATGGAAAATAGGAATAACAAATACAAAGCAATTACAAGTCTACAAGCCTCAAGGCAGTAGGTAGCTCATGAGTCATCAATCCTCATCATCAAAATCAACATCACTGTACTCATCATTATGGTCACAGCTTCTCTCCTTTGCTGCATCCTCTCCCCTATATCCAAAGTCATCTCTGCATCTGCTGGTGTGGAGGATGACCCTTCTACAATGTTACCATCATCAAATGTGACATGCTCTAGCACTGGATCATTGAGATCAAGTTAGCCAATGCCAACTCAACACTGCTGTCCAGACCCATATCATCAGGAAAGACATCCCACATCTTTGTCTTTCCCTTCAACCACTTATCCCTCTGCTTGTAAATAAGGCGAAGGTTGGTGTGCACATACACCATTGTCTCTGCCCTGGATTGCTCAAGCCTACTTTTCTTGACACTATACAAATTCCCATATGTGCTCCAATTCCTCTCGCACCAAGAGGATGAAGTCACCTTAGAGAGGAGCCTCATGGCTAACTGCTATAGAGGAGGGCTTGTTTCCCCATGAGTTTCCCACCAAGAATAGGGCTTCTTATCCCCCTGTCTCTAATAAGATCATATCCTGCAAATCGACCAATGCCAGTGGAAAACTCTGCAAAGGCATCCTCCACCTCATCAAGGGATGCTCTATCCTAAAAAAGCCGCCTGAATGCATCTTTCCTCCCTTGTGACATTTCACCATCCATGTGAGGAGGGAATCTGCGGGAAGGTCCACCAGTCGGCCACTCATGGCTGTAGTATTTTGTGTTCAATGAGTGGCCAAACAATGTAAAGGTGTGTAATTCTTGTCCCATTTGTTGACAAGAATATCCTGTATGGTGGTGAAAAATGCCTTTGGTGATGTCACATACTTGGGGCACTCACTCTGTAAAATAATGCTCCCCACAGACTCAATCATGGAATCCCATCCCTCATAAACCTCTCCTTGGATGGGTTGGTCTGTATCTGCAAATCAAAGCAAAGAAATGATATGGTCCATGATTTGAATAAGTAGATCTACCCTCTCCCACAAAGCATCATCTAACAATGTGTCCTTCACTCTTTTAGAGGCTGCTTGATGTGTCTTTCTCCAACATAACCAAAACTCTGAAATAACCATGGCCGCAAGAGCGGTCTTGACCTCCCTCAACCTCTTCAACATGATGAATGAAGAGGCAAACTGTGTATTCGCAATCTTCAACAATGATAGATTGGTGTACTCCTTGTAGATAGTGAGGGCATTTGTATGATTTTGTACAAAGTTGCGGATATATCGTGCATCCTCAATAATTTCTCCTATCCAAACCACATCAGAAGCAATAGATTTAAGTGCTAAGTTCAATGAATGGACAATGCATGGTGTCCAAAACACTTGTGGATATTTAGCTTCCACAATAATGCCAACAACCTTGCAAACATTTGCATTATTTGTAATGATTTGCACACAAGAATCAACACCTACATCTTCAATAACTTTAATAAGCAACTCACTCATATATTGTGCATCCTTATATTGTCCAAGTGCATCCACTGATTTTAAGGAAATTGGACCATTCAAGGAAGACACCATGAAGTTGATGAGTGGGTGCCGTGTTGGATCTGTCCATCCATCAGAAACAATGCTAAACCGAAATGTTGTCCATGCTGATTTAATAGGATCAAGCATTTTTTCCACGTCTTTTTTTGCATTCGTCAACAATGTGGTTCTAAACTTCTCTGACCCAGGGGGCACATACCCTGATGGAGCCCCTTGAGTTAGAGCTCAACACATCTCAATAAATAGAGGTGAGCGTGCAACATTAAAGGATATGAAGTTTTGATAGAAAAAAGGCAATGGTGAGATCAAGCTCTTCTCGTTTCTATTTTTGAAAAATCTCGTGCATTGAACCAAGTGAAATTGCCTTTCTTTTTGCTGCTTGTCTCCCAGTAAATCTCTCAAATGGGAATTTGTTGCTGCTTTTCCTCAAGAATGGAAAATGCTCCCACACCCTTTGCTTTTTGCCCATAGCAAACCCACACTAAACAAGAGAGGTAAGTGTGAAATTAGAATGGTAAAATCGGCCTTTTAACGCCGCGCGGAGGTCCGAAAATTGGGATTTGTGTCCTAGAATTGGGACATGATCATGTCTCGGTTGTACGACCGGACACGATCGGAAGGACATGAATCCGACTGAATAGTGTCCGATTCGGGACACGGTGGGCTAGGGGGACAAATTCAGTTTCATAGTTTTGTTCGTGTTAGGCTGCCATTCGTTTGTGATCCACAAAAAAATCTCCACCCTTCCCACATATAGAAGGATTGAATAAACTTAGGGTATCAGTGATCTTGAAAGGGGTCTAAAGCGCTCCAAGAGAATACTAGCACAACCTTTGCCATGATTGCATTCACGCCTATATAGCGACTCTCCATAATCATGGTCATCGAAAGCCTTAGATACACGCTGAAGCTTGATGATGACAACGGGGGATGCGATACCTATGAAAACCCTAGCGCTCCTCAGCATGATGCCTTTTTCAACAATACTGAAGTGAATAATTCACTTTGATTTAGAAAACCATTGCCCAATAACCAACTTTTATTAATTAATGTGCTTTCCCTAAGTTAGGAAAAAATCATAAGTCATTTAATAAATTAAGCAAGCACCTAGAGAGGTTTTGGATGACTCTTGCATGCTTGACACTTACCTATTCAGAAGTACCTATCTGTTGCTATAATCATCAACATTCCCTTTGAGTGAGGAAGGTATATTGTACCACTCCCGTCTTATCTCTATAGAAAACAAAGTTCTCCTTCACCAGGGGCTTGGTGAGAATAGTTGCAACTTGCTCACTTGTGGAGATGTACTAAGGGTTCACAATTCTCCTTTGAACCTTGTCTCTGATGAAGTGATACTTGATCTCTATATGCTTGAACCTGTCATGAAACTGTTGAAAATGTAGCGAACAAGGTCTTTTGGATTGTTCCTTAGCTAGTGAAGACCTCAAATTGTTCTTATGATTCAGACATTAGATAGGATGAGTTATTTCCAGTTTACAGGAATAATCGTCAAGAGTTCATGTGTAGTGTCGGAGGATCAATTATGTGGAGCCTTCTTCAATTTGACAATAGGATCGAGTGGCAGTTACAAGTTTAGATAGAACGAGTTGGGACTACAATTATTGATTGAAAGAGGTACAAGTTATGACTTTAGTGATGATTGAAGAGAGAACCAGTTCGACAAAGTTAACTTGTCAATCACAACTTGAGTTCTAAATTTGTTCTTGCCTAATTTGGAATGGGTTGAATCTATAAAGGAAGGACAAAGCACAAGGATTATTCATTGTTTTGTGCACAAGGTTGTGAGACAAAGCAAGCTCACGATATTGTGAGAGAGAAAGCGTTGATTGTGGATGTTAATTTTTACAATTGCGGTAAAATTCCACCTTGGAAAACTCAAATGACCAAGATAATGATTGCATTAGATTCCTCCTTTTGTGAGGACCAAAATCAACCTAAAAATCACCCAATTTGGTTAAGTGGAAGTTGAGTTATGATTTTTTTTTTGACACATGTATTATGGAATGGGTTGGCCCTAATCACATGAGTAACTGCTTGGGTCAGTCTTAACCCCTAGTGACCCCTCAAGAAATCCTATAAATGTTGAAGTTTCTAACTCTACTTAGCTTAGAAACCCTTCATGCACTTTTTCTGATTTATTCCTACCTACTTGTTATTTTTTTTAACAAGTTATTTACAAAGTAAACACTGAAAATAAACACCAGTGCATGCTCAACATATTATAGATCGGCAACTAAAAGAAACAAGAACAAACACACCACATGACACCATTATTTTTGGACCAATGTCCACAGAAAAACCCAATGCTGGAAAATCGGTGCAACTATCTGAGGGTTTTCTTATTAAGCAATATCAGAGTACAATCTGGGTGCCAAAACTGGCCTACCCAACAGAGAATTTCCTTAGTAGCTATACCTCACAGTTTGAGAGAAATCTCCTGGTTGAAACCCCGGAAAATCCTTTCGGCAGCTCCTTAGCACAAAACTGCTCCTGCAACCCCAGTGTCTGCCCAATCTAGATTGCGTGAGCCCCTCTTTGTCTCATGCTGGCCTTGCATCAGCCTTTCTAGGCTTGCGTCAGCCCCAGGAGGCCCATGTGTCAGCTCTGGGAGCCTCTACATCAGCTGTGCTGGCCCCTCTGGTGCTTTGCGCAGCACTTGGCTGCCTCTGCGTGGCCCTGCGTGAGCCCTTGCTGGCTCTGCGTTACCCTTCTTGGCTACTGCACTACTCTCCCGGCACAATCTCTGCCTTCTCTGTTTCTCTATACTCAATGCTCCTCAGCTGCTCTCCCAATCACTGATTCTACCTCTCTTAGCAAACCCCGCTCTAGGGAATAGAATGACTGATCATCTAGTGTATTCTCCAAGTAACCCTCAAGCCTCTTCTTATACTTTTCCTGTTGACATCTCAACGGCCGAGATTAAGTCCCTAATCAACGACTATGATTAGATTTTGCTTGATCCATGTCTTTTGGACCACTCTAACACAGGTTCATATTAATACACATTAATATTTTATTTTCCCTAAGTTTAGACTTAGGGATTCCATTAAAAATATTAATTATTTTAATATCTCCTCATTTGTTTAGAATTTGCCCAAACCTTTTCTGGGTATTGGAGATCTCATGTGCCCCAACCTCTTGTGGCTAGAGCACATCCGATGCTACCTCAAATCAACATTCCCTCTTAACGAGGACTGTGTTCTAGCAATACTCCTCACTGAGTATTACTTTGATTATCTGGCATCGACACCTGTGCTGATGGCAGATGCTAGGCCTTCCTGCCCAACATCCTTTGCACTGCTGCCCATGGTTTTGCCACTGCCACTTCTGCATCCGTACGACATCTCCCTCTGCATCCATGCTGCTGCTGGTCCTTTCTCCCAGCATTGCATCTACACTGCACCTCCTCTCATCATGCTGCATCGTGCTGTGCATTGCTGCCCACTGCTGCACTACAATTCAGTTACTGAGAAGTAAGTAATCGATCTCCCAACTGACTTCCTTGTTGGGCTAGAAACACCCACTGATGCTAAAGCTCCCTCTGCCACTGACAAGTGCTCCCTCTCTCTGACCTTTGCGCTGCTGCAACAACTCCCTGCATCTCGCACCGTTGCACACCTCTCTGTGCCTTCCTGCACTGGTGCAACACTCTTGTGCCTCTTGCATTGTTGCAACCTGCTAGCTCTGCGCTGTCTTTGGACTCCTGCACTGTAGCTCTCTCTGCCGCTCCATCCATATCCCTCTCTACCCACCCAGCCAATCCTGCTACTCCTCATCAGGGCTCCCGTAGCAAAGTCTAATCCAAGAAGCTGGGTACCTCGAGGTTCCTGCCCCTCATCACCTATAGTCTGCCTGACTACAACTCGATGTCTCCCCACTTTTGCTCAAGTGGTGCGTGTGCACTCATGGCACAGTCATTGTCTATCAAAACTTCTTTCTCTGCCTGTGTTGGCACTACCTTAGTCTCGGAAGGCTCTCCCTTACTCTTCTTCCTTGGGCACTGGGTTGCATAATGACCCATCTCCCCACAGTGGAAGCACTTGATCTTGGAGAGATCTTTCTTCTTCCGCTTCTCTTGCTTTCCCTCAGATGCTAGGGCCACATCCTCCTCCTCCTGCTGAACCTTGATCCCTTTGCTGCTGCTACCTGTCTTTGATTGCCATTTGATCTCTTCCTGGCGAATCGTTGCCCACATCTCGTCCCAAGGTAGGAGAGTCCCTTTGCCCAGGATGCTTTGGACAAACACTTCCCACTCTTCTGAGACAACATTCAGGGTTGTCCTCACCATAAGCTCTTGATCCGGTGTCGCTCCTATAACAGTCAACTGATCTCATATCTCATTTAGTCCTCCGAGGAAGGAGTCAATCGTTTGACCCTTCTTCATCTGATATGACCTCATCTAGTTCTCAAGCAACATTCTTCTCTACACAGAAGTATGCTGGTACAGGTTCTTGAGAGCCTCCCACATCTCAACTGTCGTTTCCTTCTCGGCTATATGTGGTACCACATGATCCTTGACCCCGTCAAGGGTAATGCACTTGGCTATTGCCATCGCCTCTTCGTACTTGTCATTATCATTTGGGTTGACTGGGATAGTTATCATCTTCAAGGCGAAGTTCTTGACACGATTTCTGTCAAGCACTGATAAGATTATGGCCTTCCAGACTGTGAAGTTCGATGCTCTGTCCAGTCTATCCTGGTCTCTTACCTCGTGTAATGCCATGATGCTCCTCTACTTCCCTCCTGGAAGTTCTTTGTTTGACTCCTCTGAGTCTCTACTTCTCGTCTGGAAGTTCTCTTCTGGACTCCCTCTGAGTCTTGATTTCCCTCTTGGAAATCCTCCTGCCGCTTGTCGAGATGCCCCCTACTCTGATCATCTTGTGCAACTGCACTGCTGATCTGGGTTCCTCGACTAGAAACCCTTGGTAACAACTCCTCTGGCCCTGCTCTTTCAGGTACTATTCTGACTACAGTACCTCACCAGCTCCACTCTGCAATATTCCTGCAGCCTTCTAGACCCCAACAACTATGTCTCTGTGAACTGCATCAGCCCCTGTCTACCCCACGTTGGCTCTTCATCACCCTGGATGGGTCTCCGTCAGCCTTGGGATGCCCTGCGTCAGCCCTTTGGCCCTCTGCGTCAGGTAAGCTGGCCTCTCTGAGGCTCTGCGTAGTTCTTGACTTCTTCTGCGTGGCTCTGTGTCACACTTCGTTGGCTTCTGTGCTGCTAGAAACAACTTTTGTCACCTCGGGACAACTATTTTCTACTACTATTGCTCTGCTCGGCTGATGTCTTTTAGTCCTCCTGTGATCTGCAATCAGCCTCTGATACCATGTTGAAGTTTCTAACTCTACCTAGCTTAGAAACCCTTCATGCACTTTTTCTGATTTATTCCTACCTACTTGGTATTTTTCTTTAACAATTTATTTACAAAGTAAACACTGAAAATAAACACTAGTGCATGCTCAACATATTACAGATCAACAACTAAAAGAAACAAGAACAAACACACCACATCACACCATTATTTTTGGACCAATGTCCCCGGAAAAACCCAATATGGGAAAATCGGTGCAGCTATCTGAGGGTTCTTATTAAGCAATATCAGAGTACAATCTGGGTTCCGAAGCTGGCCTACCCAACGGAGAATTTCCTTAGCAGCTATACCTCACAGTTTGAGAGAAATCTCTTAGCTGAAACCCCGGAAAACCCTTTTGGTAGCTTCTCAGCACAAAACTGCTCCTGCAACCCCAACGTCTGCCCAATCTGGACTGCATCAGCCCCTCTGTCTCACACTAGTCTTGCGTCAGCCTTTCTAGGCCTACATCCCTGGCTGAAACCCCGGAAAACCCTTCCAGCAGCTCCTCAGCACAAAACTGCTCTTGCAACCCCAGTGTCTACCCAATCTGGACTGCGTCAGCCCCAAGAGGCCCTGCATCAGCTCTGGAGCCTCTGCGTCAGTTGCGTTGGCCCCTCTGGTGCTCTGCACAACACTTGGTTGCCTCTGCATGGCTCTGCATGAGCCCTTGCTGGCTTTGCATTACCCTCCTTGGCTGCTGCGCTGCTCCCCTGGCACAATCTCTACCTTCTCTGTTTCTCTGTACTCAATGCCCCTTAGTTGCTCTCTCGATCACTGATTCTACCTCTCTTAGCAAACCCCGCTCTGGAGAATAGAATCACTAATCATCTAGTGTATTCTCCAAGTGACTCTCAAGCCTCCTCTTATACTTTTCTTGTTGACATCTCGATGGCAGAGATTAAGTGTCTAATCAATGACTACGATTAGATCTGGCTTGATCCATGTCTTTTGGACCATTCTAACACTGATTCATATTAATACACATTAATATTTTATTTTCCCTAAGTTTAGACTTAGGGACTCCATTAAAAATATTAATTATTTTAATATCTTCTCATTTGTTTAGAATTTGCCCAAACCCTTTCTGGGTATTGGAGATCTCTTGTGCCCCAACTTCTCCCCCAAATTTCGTGGCTAGAGCACATCCGATGCTACCCCAAATCAAGAATAAATAGAAGAGACCTCAACATCATTTGGACACATCTTCTTTTCTCTTTTGTCTTGGTTCGCATATGTTCGACGGAAGGAGTTTGCTCAAAGGTCCAAAATTATAGGCGAAAGGTTCGCTTTGGGTTAGGGTCTTTTGAATCTTGGTTGCTTGCACAGAATAGGGTATTCTAGTCCTTGGTCGCTGGCACATAAGCCTATGAGAGTGACTATAGACCCTTGGATGCTGGTACAAAGGCTTATGGGAGCGACACTAAGTTCAGAGGCAGGTCGGAAGGTTCCTGTCCTCGGTCACTCGCACCAGGTAGCCTTGGGAGCGACCCTGTCATCTCGGTCACTCACACAACTCAGAAAGGATGCAACTTTGGTTTAGTGGTTGCTCGCACAACTGAGATAGGGAGTGAATTTGGGTCTTTGTAGATTAGTGCCATAATCGCACGGCGCACGCATAGAGACCTCTTGGGAGCGACTCTGCAGTCACAGTTGCTTGCATACTGTATTCGTGAGAGCGACCTAGAAGTTTCAATCGCTCACAGGCAGTGTTGATGAGGGCAACCCAATTCAGATCTAGGGTTTGACATCTCGGCTTCAGTTGACTTTAATGATCAAGTAGATATGGGTTTCTCTCTACTGTTATACAGATCTATAGATATGTATATCTGATTTGTTGGTTTCTGCTGGAAACATATGTATTGGGCTCATTGACAATGAAAACAATACTCAGTAGTATTCGACACAATGACAACAATATACAACAGTTGACATCAGTTTGTGACAACATATTACAACCATCAGTATGAGGATTCTGATTCCTAGCATGATTAGATCTGTTTCATATCATTATTATTTTGCTACATAGATAAAGTTATGGATCATTGTACTCTCTTTTGCTGCATCATTTGATGATGATCTAAGAAGAAGAAGATTTGCAAGGGTTTTCCCCATAGTAGGTTTCACCCTTGTCTCAAACCAATCATGGTGTCTCTATATATGTGCATGCTTTCTTCTACTGTTCCTTTTATGTTCTGCTGCATTGATGATGATGGTGATGTTGTTTCTTTCTATGTAATTGCATATGCTGATGTATAATGGTGTAGATTTGAATAATGTAATGATGATATGGGATGAACTTAAAGTATTAATGGTGAAATACAATTATCAAAGTAAAGAACAATGTCACCCTAAGAAAAATTAACATGGTATCAGAGGTGGGCTGAAGAAAATCCATGGAGATCACCTCGATGATGGCACCATTAATGGAAACAAGAAGAGGATGGTGGAGACCTAAAAGACTTCTAGGGTTTGAATAAAACCCTAGGCATCTTGATGATTAGGGTTGATGGATTCTATGAGGTTAGGGTTGGAGAGAAAACCCTGGTTTATGGCAAAGTCTTGAGATTTGATGTATGAAACTCTAGCATGATCTATGTGAAGATGCTCAAGCACTTGTGGGAGATTTGATGAAGTCCTAGATGGGATAATCCTTAGCAATTTTGGTTGGATACTTGAAGGCAACATTGGTATATGGACCATGGACATTGGTGGTTCTTGAAGATTGGTTCAAGAGGGAGAGTTCTTACTTGTTAGACTTATGGATTTGTTGATTCTGTTTATTGCTTGTACTTCCTGCATATGTATTTGAGGATATGGATGTTTCTAACCTCCTTGATGAGATATGATGTGTAGATCCTTCTTGAGGATCATTTTGAGATGTAGATCTAGAAAGAGACAAAGAGGTACTTCAAGTGGCCTATGTCTAATGAGTAGGTGCTAAGGTATTTGAATACCTTAAGGTATGCATGGTATGTTGTGTTTCATCTATTGGCCCGGTAAGCCCTAAGTTATGATGAGAATGCCTCTTTCTTTAATGGCTCATACATGCATATGAAAGTGACTTGGATATATGTCTCCTTTGATGAAATTATACACTTAGTGTTGAACATTTTGACCTTCTTGAATTCTATGAGGCTATCTAATGTTGATACATTGATACATTTGATGTTTGGCTAACATCTATGATCTATCTGTTGGATATCTTGATCCTATAAAGAAGGCTAGCACCTTGGCTTTAGAAAATGATACTCTTGATATCTTGTCATGGCGAATTTCATATAGAAGGATAGTTCATTGACTCCTATACATGAGTCTACTGGTAATGCTTGTGAAAAGCATGATAAAAGCATATGGAAATAGCGATTGACACTCTTGTTGTTTTGATAAAGATTTATTGAATGACCTAAACTGATGTCATTGATCATGAAGTGGATGGTAACCTTGATTTGAGAGGTATAAGTGTAAGATTGATATTCTAGATCTCTTACTACGTATGGTCTTGTCTTGATGGCATATGGTTAAAACTGGATGCAGTAACTTGATGGAGTGACTTGACAGAAAATTCTATTGTGTTCATAATCTTTGAGATATGATGTTGCATTTATTTGTTGCTTTGAGTCTAACCTTTGATGAAAGATTGATGTCATGATGTTGATAGCCATATGTTTATGATCTAACAGATCTGTTGTTGCCTGACTCAAGTCGAGACATGTTGCTTACATGAATGAAGATGAATGATGCAGATCCCCAGTCAGAGGGAGAATCGCATCTCAAGATTCTTACCCTTGTTACTATTTGTATTCTATGTTCCTGAAGTATGATTTATGTGCATATGATAGTATTGATCTGCAACCGCGTCTTAGATCTGAAGCCCATACAAAAATTAGGGTTTTTGCTATGGTCACAGTCACAGATCTAGAAGATCTCGTGCCTGGATGCTCTCATGCTTAAGGCCTAGACAACGTCTAGGCAACTAAAATTGCTCTCATGCTAACTTGATGGGAGCGACTAGAGTTTTGACTGTTGTTGACCATCATCTGAAGCTTTCTGAAGCTGTCTGAACTTTGAATGATGATTTCTCTAACATATTCTGCCACTGTTAACTGATTTCTGAAGTTGTTGAGTTAAATTGTTAATCATATAATGAAGTATTGTGCATGAAATCAGATGATCACTTAGAAGATGTTAGTATCACAAATGTATTGCAGATAACAACAAGATCTACTAGTTGGAAAAAGGTTGAATGTTTGCCATAACATGAATGTTTGCTTAGACAATGTCTAGGCAACTAAAGTCGCTCTCATGCTAACTTGAAGGGAGCAACCAGAGGCTTGACTATTGTTGACCATCACCTGAAGCTTCCTTAAGTTGTCTGAACTCTGAATGATGATGTCCTTGACATATTCTGCCGTTTTTAACTGATTTCTGAAGTTGTTCAGTTAAATTGTTGATCATATAATGAAGTATTGTGCATGAAATCAGATGGTCCCTTGGAAGATGTCAGTACCACAGATGTATTGCAGATAACAAGAAGATTTGCTAGCTGGAAAAAGGTTCAATTTTTGCCATAACATGAACATGTAGACTGAACTAGTGTTTGCAGGTGACCGGGACATACATATAGATATGTCACTATGTTTGTGCTACAAGAGGATGGCATGATTTGGTAATTAATATTGATGAACAATGTTTTGTCATGATACTTGACAATAACTTCAAATTAATGATGAGATGTGCTTTTGTTAATTTTGGGTAGCATCGAATGTGCTCTAGCCTTGAAAATTGGTGGAGAGGCCAAGGCACATGAGATCTCCAAGACCCAGAAATCGTTTGGAGAAATTCCACCCGGATGAGGAGTTGTTAAAATAATTAATATTTTTAATGGGTTCGTAAGTCTGAACTTAGGAAAATAAAAATATTGATGTGTATTAATAAAATATGGGTGAGAAATTTCTAAGTGACGAGGATCAAGCTAGTTCTAATCTTAGCTGTTGATTAGGGACTTAATCTCGGTCGTTGATTCGTCAACAGGAAAAGTATAAGAGGAGGCTTGAGGGTCAGTTGGAGACACACCAAGTGATCAAAGAATTCGATTTTCTGGGGTGAGGTTTACTGAGGAAATCGAGTTAGTGATTAGAGGTGCAGTGAGGGGTAGTTCAACGAGGAATTTTCATTCGAGGCTAAAGGATACATAACAGAGTGGCAGTGAAGAGCTGGGAGAGACAGCGCAGGCCCCAGAAGGGTTGACACAGAGGTCGAAGAGCCGACGCAGAGGACACAGAAGGTTGACGTAGGTGATGCAGAAGCCGTAGAGGCTGACGCTGTGCCTCAGAGGCAGCTGGGGAGATTCTATGGGGCAGACTAGGAGTAGATAAACAAATTCTGAGTCGGGAGAGGGTGACGCAGTCCTGGAGAAGTAACACAGTTCCAAAGCAGTGCTTGGAGCAGCTTTCACTGTCTAACATAGGGAACAATCAGAGTTGTTGTGGGGTTTGATCATCTGTTTGCTGATTTGCTAGAATATCTGTCTCCGGATAGAGGTACTACTACCGAGGATGTTTTCTGTTGGGTGAGCCATTTCTGGCACTCTAATTGTATTGACGAAATTTGCTTAATAATACAAACTCTTTATATGTTGCACCGATTTTCCCGAAATGGGTTTTTCCGGGGATGATTGTCCAAAAATAACGGTGTCCCTTGGGTTATTGTCTCTATTTATTTCAGTGCATGATTTGTATATTTGTGAAGGCTGCAATAGTGTTTACTTCGATGTTTATGCAATTAAATAACTTGTTAATGTAAAGAACAAGTAGGATATTGTAAACCAGTGATTGCAGTAGGGTTTCTGATGTGTTAGATTTAGGAATTTTCACAGCTTTGACTATAGATATATCTACGATAGCACTTGGACTTGACCTAATGTCTAGTGATTTGATTTGACGATTGTTGATTTGCCCTGATATCAATACTATGTGGGCATGATGACTTATTTGGAGATTGGCCTCCTTATTCTTAGCACAAAGGTTGGAATGATGATATTTGTGATTTGGCATGAAAAATGGAACCTGCATGACTCATCCTAGATGTATGCATTTGCACCTAGTGACAGGATGACTTATATTATGCTTATGAGAATAACTTAATAAAATTCGGATTGATAATGCATAACTTGTTGGCATGATGAAGTCATGATTTGATATGACCTCCACCTTTCTCTTGGTTGAAAGTATTAATACTATGATAATGATGACTTTGATAATGGTCGTGATTTGGCTTATAAACTCTGATGAGTTGACCTTGTTGATTGATGGTATAACATTGAGTTACGTAAGGATAATTATGGTGGCTTAGCAAGGCATGGTACCTATAGAGAGCTTTGCATGAAGCAAGCTCCTTGAACCAAGTATGTCTATATTTGACAGTTATCTGATGAAGTCAGGATGATGAGTTCCGAGGTATGGGTTTGATAGTGATTATGGTTTTGGTTTATATCCTGATGATCTACTTGTGACAGGTGATGAGCCTCTGATGATTTGAATAAGAGGGAGATGACTTATGAAGCCCAAAATAATGTATCATGGCATATTGAATCGATTTCTGGAATTTGAGAAAGAAATTCCATATTGCAAAGCTATTCGTAAATGTTTTTGAATAATGAAAATTGCAAATCCTTGGATACTATACTCGGATTTGAAGTTCAAGATGTTGTTGAACTTAAGACATAACATCTGACGGTTGAAGCATTGATGTTCCGTTTGGAACATCCATCTGTATATGTATGATGTGCATAGAACCTTAATGAATTCATGAGTTAGTTGCTTCACTCACATAGAGTTGCCTTTGAGCATGCTTTGAAATATCTGTATGAGGTGTTCTATTTTGAGAATGTGATATTTCTCATATGATATGTATCTACATAGATGTATTGTTGATATTTGAAATTATTGTTGATAAGCACATTTGGATACTGCTTTAGTATATGATTTTCCATGATATCTTGGATGAGAGGTCTATAACATGACAAAGGTTGATCATGATGTTGCTAGCATTGCTAGCAGTGAGGCAGCATACGAAAGCTCCTTAGAGAGCTGTTTAAGCATGATTTGGACATGACATGGATACCATGGATACATTGTGATGATCCGATTGGCAGTAAGTCCCATATTTATAGTTGGGACAGAGATACTCTCATATATTGAGACAATGCAATTGTTCGAAACAAGCTTAGGCTTGTGGTTGGTACCTCCGTGAGAGGGAGGATGATTATGGTATCCTTTTGTGATTCATATGATTATATATGATCTGACATGATATTTGATTTGATGTTCTGTATGAACAAGAAACAACTTATATTGAGACAAGTTGATGATGAGAGCAGCGCTGATTGAGGACACTGAGCAAACTCTTCCTACCTTGCTTGAGCTCCCAGGGTGAGGAATTGAGATAGAGGGCTCCTGGGGTTGAGGGAACTCTGGACAATACGGTGTTACCCTATTTGTTACCCAGGGTAGAAGAATGCTACTTCCCTATCTTTTTAGGGTCGGAGAATGCTGCTCCCCTCTTGGTCTTTGCAGAGTATACCCCAATTGGCATCATACCCTCAAGCAGGCCATCTTGATGGGAATACTGCTCCTCGTTTTGGCCAACGAGTTGAGAGTGTACTTGGGTTGTACAATCCAAGTTGATTATGATGCAGATGTTCTACCACATGACTATTCTAGGTCATCGATGGGAAGATCTGTAGGCAATAGGATGGGTTGAGATAACCCGATATGATTTTGGGTTGAGGTAAGCTCCCCGATGAAATTCCAGGGTCGAGGGTGTACTCGGTGTGATGAGTTATCTTATTGCTCGGTATGGGTGGAAGCTATTGCTCCCCAATGTGGTTCCAGGTTGAGACATGCTCCTTGATGATATGCTCTCCGATGATGATTGATGATGATATTTCGGGTAGCAACCCGCTAGTAGAGATTCCAGATAGCAGCCTGATGGATAGAGGGTGGTAGCTAGAGCTCCCCTCCCTTAACAAATTCTTCTTCTTCTAGATCCGATAATGTTCGGCATACAAGCAGGAACAATCAAGAGATAAGCAGGAATACACAAAGAATAGATCAAGATATACAATAATGATTTGTGACGATGAGACACTTGAGATGGACATGGCACGACGACTACATGACAAAGATGATCCATGATGATACATGATGACACTCGAAGATTCCAGAATGGCGTATTGTTCGATGGAAAGATATTGACAGGTGGAATTCTCCCTAGTTGAGAGAGACTGTTATATTTTACAACTACGGTAAAATTCCACCTTGGAGAGCTCAAATGACCCAAGATAATGATTGCATTAGATTCCTCTTTTCGAGAGGATCAAAATCAACCTATAGATCACCCAATTTGGTTAAGCTGAAGTTGAGCTATGAATTATTTTATTCACAAATGTATTATGGAATGGGTCGGCCCTAACCACATGAGTAATTGCTTGGGTCAGTCTTAACCCCAAGTGACCCCTCAAGAAATCCTATAAATAGAGGAGACCTCAAGATCATTTAGACACATCTTCACTTCTCTTTTGTCTTGGTTTGCACAGGTTCGATGGAAGGAGTTCATTCAAGGGTTCGAAATTAGATGCGAAAGGTTTGCTTTGGGTTAGGGTCTTCTGAATCTCGGTCATTGGCATAGAACAGGGCATTCTGGTCCCTGCTCGCTGGCACATAAGCCTATGAGAGCGACTATAGACCCTTGGATGCTGGTACAGAGGCTTATGGGAGCGACTCTAGGTTCAAAGGTAGATCAGAAGGTTCTGGTCCCCGGTTGCTTGCACTAGGTAGCCTTGGGAGTGACCCTGTCATCTCGGTCGCTTGCACAACTCAGAAAGGATGCAACTTTGTTTTATCGGTCGCTCGCACAACTCAGATAGGGAGCGAATTTGGGTCTTTGTAGATCAGTGCCATAATCACACGCATAGAGACCTCCTAGGAGCAACTTTGCAGTCACAGTCGCTCGCATATTGTATTCGTGAGAGCGACCCAAAAGTTTCAGTCACTCACAGACAATGTTGATGAGGGTGACCCAGTTTAGATCTAGGGTTTGACAACTGGGCTTCAATTGACTTCATTGATTAGGTAGATCTAGGTTTCTCTCTGCTGTTATAGAGAATTGTAGATTTTTAGATCTGATTTGTTAGCTTCCGCTGCAAACATATGTATTGGGCTCATTGACAATGACAATAGTACTTAGCAGTATTCGACACGGTGACAACAATACTCAGTAGTGTTCAACATAGTGACAACAATATACAATAGTTGACATCAATTTATGCCAGCACATTACAAATTTACAACCATCAATATGAGGATTTTGATTCCTAGCATGATTAGATCTGCTTCATAGATATCATTATTGTTTTGCTGCATAGATAAAGTTATGGATCATTGTACTTTATTTTGTTTCATCATTTGATGATGATCTAAGAAGAAGAAGATTTACAAGGGTTTTCCCCATAGTGGGTTTTGCCCTGGTCTCAGACCAATCCTGGTGTCTCTTTATGTGTGCATGCTTTCTTCTACTGTTCCTTTTATGTTCCGCTGCATTGATGATGATGGTGATGCTGTTTCTTTCTATGTAATTCCATATGCTGCTGTATAATGGTGTAGATTTGAATAATGTAATGATTATATGGGGTGAACTTAAAGTATTAATGGTGAAATGCAATTATCAAAGTAAAGAACAATGTCACCCTAAGAAAAATTAACAGTGGAGTCCAAGAATTGCATCCCAAAGAATAGGAGCACAAGTGTGCTAGAATTTAGGGGCATTGCTTGGGGTCCCAAATAATAGAAGTTGAAGTGCGCATAGAAATATGGGCCAAGTGTGCTACAAAATAAGAGATTTTGTGCGCATGGAGATAGGCCCAAGTGCACTAAGAAATAGGGCCCGAAGTGCGCTAAGAATAGGAGATTAGCACAAGGATTAAGGGGGCTCAAGTGTGCAAGGAAGGAAGAGCAAGATCGAGCAAGAGACCAATGAGTTTACGGTGCAAGTCAAGGAATTAGTAGAGGATCAATTGTCTGCAGGAACCAAGGTCAAGTTGTGATCAAGGAAGGCCAAGATCAATTGTATTAGCTGAGATTTGAGAAGCAACAAAATGCTTTCTCAGAGAGACAAACTGTTTTGTAATAAATCTATTTGCTCAAGAATAATCAATAAAATAGCCACATCAAGCAAGTAGGTTTTCCGTGTTGGGTTTCCTTAGAAAAGTGTGTCAATTGTGTGATGTATTTTTATCTCTGTGTTTTTATTCCGCTACTTTTAAGTTGTTAAGAAACTTTGTATCTTGGTGAAAGTAAACTAGTTTTTAACTTTCAGTTATTCATTTAAGTAGCTGCAGAGTTTCATGGAAATTTAACAGAAACACTGAATTTTTCAAGAGTTTGATACAACTTTAATTATCATAGTGTATCACAGTGGGATCCAAGTCAAGACCAAATAAATCGATGAACATCTTCCAAAGTCAAATGACCTTACAACTTGTCAAACTTGCTGCCACATACTCTGCCTTTGCTGAACTGAGTGCCACGTAATTCTACTTGATGCTGAACTAGGAAATCTCTGCTGATGCAAGGCTGAAGCAACACCTTGAGGTGCTCTTCCTATCCATTGCACTCCCTGCCCAATTTGAGTTTGTATAGGTTTACAACTGCACTCCATCACTTTTGACATATCTCAACCCATACTCCATTGTACCCAGTAAGTACTTGGGCATAGGCCTCACTGCAACCCAATGCAACCTCTTTGGCTCCACCATAAATTGGCTCAGGGTATTTACAACAAATCACTATATCTGGCCTAACGTTGACCAAATATATCAAAGAACCAATCAACTGCCTGTACAAAGTGGGATCCACCAACTCTGACTTTGAAGCATTCAACTTCTTTAGATTGGTGATTATGGTTGTAGACATAGGCATGTCCTTAGGATATCAACGTCATATTTACCCTATCCCAAGAAAATCTCACTTGTCTGCTAGCACACCTCCAACCCCAAAAAGTAGTGCATCATGTCGATGTCCTTCATCTCAAACTTTGAACCTAGATCTTGCTTGCACATCTCGATGAGCTTCTTTGACCCTGTGAGAAATAGGTCATCCACATTATGTAATGACCCACCCTAAATTATGGGCATAGTTAGAGTATTAGCATGCATACGAGGCCTGCATATGATAGCTACATATGCATGCATCACATTCATTGCATTAGTATACTTACTAATTGATTATAAAGGATGTCTAAATAAAAGATAATCGAATTAATTATTAAAAATACTAGATTAAATACCTAAACCATTAAGAAGGTAGATCTTGCCCTAAACATAACAATCTTAATAAAAATAGTAAATATTATTGTTTTTTGTTTGAATAGGATTAATACTTATAATTTGTTACTTAATTGTTCTTATTAGTAACATAAATCAAATATAATATATATTATATATACAAAATAAAAAGGGAATTGTATATATAATATATACCATACAAACTAAAAAGAAAGCATAAATTATATATATTATATTAACTAAAAGGAACTATAATGTATTTGTGATACAATCAAAGGAATACTCAGTAAATAAGATAAATGAGGAATATAAATGATAGGAATAAAAGACCCTGTCGTAAAAGTGAAGGGGATGACTTCCAACCATGAACCTACTATGTCAAAAGGGGGTCACCGCCTGAGAATTTGGGAATAGTTTAATGACAGGGCGGTGAAGTAATGGAGGGCAGTGGAGAGATTGCTGGAGGGGGAAGGAAACTCGTGAATATAAGGGGATCGATTGAGGACTTTCAAGGGGGAAGAGGAATTTAGGGAGAGGGAAATATCTAAATCTTGAACAAGGGGGTACGAAAGGGGAAATTTTCTAGTGAAGCAGAGGGGAATGAAAGAGAGGAAGAGCCATAGTGAAAGAAGTGAAATTAACTAATAAATCGAGATTTGAGCATTGTTCTTGGGGTTTTGGGCATGGGGGCCAAAAGACCTCAATTTCAAAGTCTTTTTCATCTAGGAACCAGATAGGTTGATCCTAGATAGGCTGGGAGGAAACGAATGATTTGGTAGCAGGAGTAGATTGGGAGCAACAATAGTCGAAATCGACTTCAAATGGGATATCCAGGTATGTATTTGCAATTAAATAGGTAAATTTTAGATTAAATTTTGATTTTCGTGTTGGTAAAATTCATGCACTACACATAATGTACCAAAATGAGTGGATCATCACCAACTAGTCTGAATTATAGTGATTGGCCTCACTCTTGATGAATCACATGGCCAATAGATACCCATCAATCCTCGAGTACCATGTTCTTGGTGCTTGTTTGAGTCCGCACAATGCCTTCTTCAATCTGCATACATGAGAATCACTCCCATGCACCTCAAAGCCCTGAGGCTGCTTAATGTACATCTCCTCAATAATTCCTTGAGGAAGGATGCCCACACACCCCTCTGATGTATGCCCCACCCCATATTTTAAGCAATAGCTATCATAGCGCTGACAGAAGTATACCAGGCGATTGGAGAAAATGTCTTCTCATATTCCACTCACTCCTTTTTTGAGAACCTTCCCACCACGAACATTGCCTTCTAGTTCTCAATACTGCCATCTGCAACATTATTGATCTTAAAGATCCATCTAGAGCTCACCACTGATTTTCCTTGTGGCCTCAGCACACTGTCCCACTCATCATTCTTCATAATGGAAGCATAATCTTCCATCATGGCATCCCTCCAAACCTGCTGGTATGCTACCTTCTCAAAACTTGTAGGCTTGGAATCTATGATGCCACTAGGAGCACCCTATAAATAGGAAACTTCCTCAGTGTTCTGCTGTTCCTGAAAGTACTCCTAGGAGGCTCCATATGTTCTTGAGCATCTCTTAGTGTCTGCTCTAATCTCAGTCTCCTCCTGACAGAAGTGGAAGAAGCCTCTATCTCCTCATCCTGATCTGAAAACTGGGTCCCTGCTGCTAGTGGTGTTGGCCTCTCCTCAATCTTTGGAGCCTCTTACTCCTTATCCTCTGCCACTGCTGGAAAATAAGCACTGAATAGTTGCGTTGATCTTAAGTTGTGATGTGATTCTATTTGTATTTGGGCAATGCCATGCATATTTGGGTTACATCCCTTACCTTTGTGGTTGTTTTTAACACGACTAATAGAAATAATTATTGTAAGACATAGGCCCTCTTTTGACTTGAACAACAATTTTTTTCTTTTCTATCCTACTAGGTTGTAGGATTACACAAGCAGTGAAAGACATTTATGGAGCATGTAATAGGTCATTTGGCCTTTTCTGTGTCAGTTTTATCAAATGGGGTGAAGAGTGTAATAAAACATTGGTTTTCTATTACTTTAACTGGTTCTGAAATTTCTTTCACTGGTAAGTTTGCATGTCTTAAAAATAAGATATTTGATGAAAAAGTAAACTTTTAAAGAGAAAAATTTGTTTGTCAGGTCAGCATACGGGGATTTCCTAAGGGTTTAAATAATTTCTCTGCATGGGTATGCTGCATTTATACAAGGGTATCTAAAGTACTGTATCCAACAGGTTGACAATCTTCGTAAGCATATTTGGAAAACTGGAATTGCTTCTAGGATTGAGTTGGTTGTGACTTCTCCATTAATGAGGTATTGAAATTGTTGGCAACTTGGCATATACTGATGTTAACTCTATCCCTTTGGTTCAATCTATTTTTGAACGTTAAGAACTGGTGCCAAGATGAACAACTTTTACCTTACTATAAAATAAAAATTTCGTAAGGGATGTACATTTATGTAAGTGATATCTGGAGAAAAGTCTGTCCCATCGTGTAGTATATGATTTGACTTGCTATTTTATCTGTAATGTTATACTGAGCATCACATTGCACTTATAATATTTTGTACCAGGACTATGCAGACAGCAGTGGGTGTTTTTGGTGGTGGAGGCTATATAGATGGTGATGCATCTCCTCCGCTTATGGTGACTGATGCTGCCAAAGGCGATCGTGCTGCAATCACAAGTGCAAATTGTCCACCCTTTATAGCCAATGAATGGTGTCGAGAACAAATGGTGAGTATAGGGTTGATGCTTGCGATCTGTGTAATATCTTTGCAGTTTGTTATTTTTTCAACATATTGGCATACCAGCAATGCTTCATAATATATATATATCTTTCATTTTAGCATATTTGGAAACAGCATCAGGAGAGCGAGAAACTGGTAGTACCTTTTCAGTCTACTGTTTTAAAGACATGCGATTAGTGTTATAACCAGAATCTATACCATCTAAAAAACAAAGCAACTAATTTTTGTGAATTTTACAGCTCTCAGAAGGCTAACGAGTCGCAAAAAATGTTCTTTGGTTTAGATATTCTAGAAAGTTGGAACAGTTTATTTCTTTGGTAATTTCAGCCTTGTGCAGATATTTTTTGACCCTTCTGGTCGGTGCTTAGATTGAATGCTCTTTCCTTCCTGTGGACTAATTATTGCAAATATATATTTGAAGGTATTAATAGCACATATGGGCAGTGGGCACTTTATCTTTCATAGGCTAATGGATGAGTTTACAAGTCAGGTAGCTACTAAAGTTCTTTCCCTTATAAAGTATATCAGAGATGCAGATTATGGTGCAAAGTCTGATCTTTTGGCTCTTCTAGCATAGGTTGGTCGTAACGAACAACATTCAAATTTCATATACGGCGTACGCAGTAGAAATATTCAGAATCTCTGGAATATGTAAGTATCCATTATAGGACAAGCAGTATTTATATAGGAATGTTTGAATGTACAAGAGACATGATATGATATATTTAGAAATGAGGGTCGGGTTATATACCTAGGCAGATGTCCCTTCATGAATGGTTATGTCCTTTAAGACATTTCTCTTTAATATCTAATCATTATTAACTATTAATTATTTATATTCATAACATTGCTCTCTTCTTCATGAAAGCTTTTTCCTCAAAGCTAAGGCAGACAAGGCATGTCATCTATTTCTTTGTCTTCTAATCTATTTGCATCTTTCGAAATTCTTAGAGTTGTCATCTTCGATGATATAAGATGATAGGATCCTCTGAGTGATAAACAAAATTGTTGAACTGAGAAGGGATTTGATCTTCCTAACTCAATCTTTTGTGGGATCTTGCAGTTATTGGATAGTTATGATGAATATTTATCATAAGACTAAATTATGGTGACATCGATATTCTTGAGAACATAAGTCACTTGTTTTTGATCTGAGTGACGAGGATATGCATATTGGTTGGGAAGTCCGCTTTTATGATTTGGGTGTTGATAAGGAGTTATTGTGATCTGATACCCCTTTAACCTGTTTGTGGTGATTTCTTGGTTTACTCGAGGTATCTGATTCCCTTCAAGTACAAAAGTCGCTTGGTTAATCACTAGATCTTCACTTGGAATTTATGTTGTTTGAATTGTAGCATTTGAGTATGTTTTGGCTTCAATTGGGTTTGGAATTGTCTAAACAATGTGATTAATGGGATCTGTGTTTGTACCCTTTTCTTCAACTTGAACTTCCACATTTACAGATTCAAGATTTCCTTCTCAATAAACTGTTGTACCTTGTTTTCCAACGATTTCTTGTCCTTGTTGACCATGTACATGTCAACAGTCCAAGAAGCAGGGTATAAAACAACAAATAATTTTTTTTCAATCGATGTCATGATTGTAATCCAGTTTTCTGCTTTTGTAATGTAAAAATGATTCTAGCATGACTACTAAGCCATGTAACAACATCTAGGCCAGCCTATGATTCTTCTCAAAGGGTTTCACTCTAGGGAGTTTTTTAACCTCACCAAATTATCTGTGTTTGTAAACACGGATAATTGACAGAGTTTTTCTCCTAGATATTCCCCAACGCTAGGGTGAAGCCCATTGACGAGGTCCTAGGTGAGTCCTAGTGTTATTGAGTCAATGTATTTTTCATACTAGATCATGTGTCTTGTCGCAAAATTTGGTTCTCTTAAGAGTCTGAGTCCATATGTAATTTCCATTTCTAAGGGTTGAGTTTGTAATATATTGATGTAAAAGTGTGTTTAGAAATATTTTTGGTGAATGGTTCCTCATAATTAGGACACCATTACCAAAATATTTTTTAGATACACTTAGAGGGTGGAAAAATAATTAATCTTGTTTTGAGTCTTTTTAATTTTAATTTTTGACAAGAATAAAATTAATATTAGCCAAAGATTATCCAAAAAATAAAATGAAGGGAAAATTAATTACCCTCCAAGTGGAAAACTCATAAAAAATTATTTGAGGCTATTTTCAAAGGAAAAATTCAAATCAAAGATAAAATGCTTCATTTCCATGGCAGAAGGACCAGTCAAGAAATTAGTTGGGGCATAAAAGACTATTTTTCTAGAAAATTGAATTCTTTAGACTAGGCAGTTGAGAATTTTGCACAAGTATCGATAATTCTATTTTTTAGAGGTCCTCCATGGTCCAGAAGCCAAAGTTTGACCCCTCCAGCACAGTTTACAAGGACGGTCAGAATGTTTTGGAGATTTGTGCTAGCTAATCAAGGGATCAAAATTTTTCTTCTAGGATCAAGCCATGGATCGATGCAACTAGCCATTATTTCCACTTGGAGGGGTTATTCCCTATCATTTTTTCTATATAAGGAAGCTCTCAAGCTCCTCATTGTAACTTGAACTTTGTTGAAAATCTTTTGTACTAAGCTAAGCTCTGCTGGAATTTCTGCATCAATAAAATGATTTTTGGGGTTTCAATTCAAGGTGTCTCTCACTTAATGATTCATGGTATGTGCTAAATGGGTTTAATGCTCTAATTTTATGCTATTATTGAAGATTATTGTTTCATAGCCAGTGGTTGGATTATCTATTAGCACATGTATTTTGCTTTAGGTTATGGGCTAGAGTAAATACTTAGAAGCTAGTAGATCTGGCATGTATTTCTAGAGCTCTAGCGTATTTGTGTGAATTGAACCCCTATGAAGCTAATAATCTATCTTTTGAGTGTGTAGAGATCTTTTCAGGTGATTCAGCCCTTGGGGAAAGCCCAAGTTCATGGACTTTGAGGTGACCACACCTTGTTTGGACATTGAGCTTATCTAACAATGTATTGTGCAGAGTTTCGGTTTGTATATAAAATTCAAAATTATTTCCATCAAATTATTTTTCAAAATCTACTTGGGCTAAAAAGATTTATTTGCTAATTAGAGCTAAAATTTCATTATAGATTATTGTAAATAATTTTGGAAATTATTTCTAACTGTTGTATGTTTATAATAAGATTTCGGCGTAAATCACATTACGTAAGACATTTTCCGACGCGTTTCGAACCAACCAGTGTGGTTCATCGTCAGGACAAGTTGAAGAAACAGATCCAGTTCAACATGTTAAATAGTCAGACCAGAGATTCCAACAGCTAATTTAACGGCTAATTTTGACTAAATGACCCAGGTCAAAATTAATTAAATATTTATTATTATAATATATTATTGTTATTAATATATTGGGGCTTGGTTGAAACGCCTCAATTATTTAATAAAACAATAATAATATTATTCATATTATATTTTATTAATTTTGACCTGGTCATTTAGTCAATGCCGTTGAATCTCTGGTCGACTATTAACATGTTGACTGGATCTGTTTCTTCTAACTTGTCTGGATGAACCACATTGGTTGGTTCGAAACGCGTCGGCAAATGTCTTACCTAATGTGATTTACGCCGAAATCTTCTTATAAATATGATGGATCACAGAAGCCTCAATTCTACTGTTGTATGTTATTTGTAAATAATAATTTTGGATTTTATTTTAAAAATTTCTAGATCTTGTGCCTTGGGCTCTATTTTATTTATCTTGCAGGTGCTAAAGGATCAAATTTTCAAAGAGAAACTCAAGTGTGAAGACCCTAGCACTTACCTAGCCTAGACGTCTAGGGTTTGAGAGGGTTTTTAGCCTTGGAAGGAGCCATCCAACCTGAAGGAAGAAGTCGCTCAACCAAGAAGGACTGATTTGTAGTCTATAAGCCTAAAGCTTCAAGACTCAGGTGTTAGAAAGCCAACGTCCAACCACCTTGAGGAAGCCACTAGCCCTAGAGGGCTTTTCTGCTACTGCAACCGGGGATTTCTTGAGTATTTGTCTTCTAAATTTATTTTGTAGGTGGTTCCTTGGCGTTGGAGGTCATTTTTGCACTTAAAATTGACACATCTTGCTTGGAAGTGGTAGCCAAAAGGGCTTGAGGCCACTCTTGGCCTAATTGCAGGGGTTTAAGGGCTAAAAGCCCTAGCCATAGCCCCATTTCAACCTCCACAAGAAAGCTGCAAACCTAATTCAGATTTGGAGACTTGGCCGCAACCCTAGAAGGGCCTAAATTCATTCTTGCAAGTGATTCCAAGGGCCAACAATTTGTTTTGCAGGCTTAAAGTAATTTTGGGCAAGGGTTTATTGTTTTTTCTCATTGTATTTTTGTCAATTTGTGGACTAATCTTGGTTTTCAGGCTCATTATCCATTGAGGAAGGTTTTCAAGGGCCAAAAATTCATTTGCTTCATCAATATATTCCTTCAAGGCCTAATTGCTAGCACAAGGAGGGCCAAAATCCCTATCCGTGAGGCCTAAAGCCTCTTTACGACTAGGTAGCAAGCCTCATTGGGCTTCCTAGGCCTAGCTGCAGCCATTGGAGGGTTAGATCCATCGTATACACTTGATTTAAGGTTGATCCATTGGTGTTGCAGGTCTTTTTTGAAAGGTTACAAGGCTAAGACATCAAAACTTTAAGCCCTAGTCTTGTAGCTAGTTCTCTACAAGTCTAATCCATTATTTGCATATGTATTTGGGCTAACAATTTTTGATTGCAGTTATCTAAGAGGTCTGCTCCTTTTGTTTCAAGCTAACCTATTGTGACTGCAGGCATTGGAGGAGTGATCACTTTCTTGAGTATCATCAAACTTGGTCTCTAAGGGTTTGCATCTCTTATCCTATCCTTCTCTCCTCACTGTCAACATTTGCATCAGGTCTGAAATGTTAGCATAAGTGGCATAAGTGGTGACACATTATCATTACGAAGGGGTCCTAAAACTAATCTTAGCAACCTCAAGATCCTAAAGTAATTCACAAATAAAATTAGGAGCAAATTTGTCCCATTTCCAATTAAAATATTGGACTGATGTCATTGTTAAGGAGGTCTGATCAGATTTGAAATAAGTGCCTAAGATTCAATTCTAATAAGCCCTACAAGCCTAAAAGTCATTTCATAATTGCTTAAAGCCTTGTCATTGGAATAATGAATGCATTTCAAGTGCATTGTGGGATAGATATTGCATAAATTTGTGGGTTGATCTATAACAATGATATAGTGTAAAAGGAGTTCTTGAAATATCCTAAGTTACATTGGTGACTTGATAATAGTCTTCCATCGCATTTCTTCTTGCATCATTGCACAACATTGCATTGGCTTTGAAGGATCTCTCTCATTTCAAATTGTTAAAGTGTTGGTTGCATTTTGCATATTGCATCATCTTTGCATTTTGCATAGCATATCTTAGCTAATCTCTTTGGCATTGTAGTTCTTGCATTTGCATCCTTGCATTGTCATTATTGCATTCTTGAAGATCATTGTTAGCAATCTCTTGTTGGGCTTATCAGTATTGTGTTTGAGATCTCTAATGTGCTTCTTTGACTTCTGATCTATGTGATAAATGCTATAAGAATTTTCTTTTGCCTAATTGTTTCATCACAAGAAGGCTTAAATAAGATCTCATTAACACGTTCTAATACGCTCTTGATGTAATTGGAATTGTTAATTGTGTTTCATTGGAATTATTTATCTTGTTTCATTGAGATAGTCTTTCAATTGCTCTTTAAGTGCTTCATCTAATTGCTCTTGTATTAAATATCACTATAAGCATTTGGATCTCAAGTAATTTACTTTGTTGAAGTACTTAGTGCATTTAATAATCTCATTGAAGCAATCACTCACATCTTGCATCTTCATTCTAAGTTAGAAGTGCATTCTTAAAAATTTACCTCCAAGCATAAGCTTGGTTGTAAGAAGATAGAACCACCTTCTTCAAACAATTTGAGGACTCTAGACCCTCATTTGTAGTTAACATAGGTGACCTTGCAGTTCTCTTGCGGGCAATTTCTTTTAGGAATGAAGGCACCTAGGTGGTTAGAACCCCAGGGGAGGTATGTTAATGAGGCCATAGCCTCTTTCCTTTGGGCTTCTCTCTACAACTTGTGTTAGAGACTAGTTCCGAAAGAATTAAGAAGAAGGATTCACTTAGATAGACCATCTAACCAAAATTTACCAAGAGCTTGCATCTCACATAGATTTAGGTCCTGCATTTCATAAAGGATAGAATTTTCATCCCGCAACAACTGTTCATCTGGTGACTTGGAATTTAATTCATATGGTCCAAGTAATTAATTTTTGTTAAAGGCACTGTTCTCTATCTTATAATCCTAAGGAATCTAATCAAATAGTGCTTAGTAATCATATTTTCTTCTTAATTTGAACCAAGTTGCTAGGCCATTTAGTTGTGTCTCCTTAACTTGTTGATTCCCAACAAGTTGTTCATCATCTCATCTATAGGGACTACCCCCCTTAGCTTGCATTTAGGAGACAACTTAAATGGAGAGGGCAAGGGTCAGAGTGACAACCCCCGCCCTGAGCGTTGTCGCATTCTTGTGTACAATTTGAGCGACAACCATTTTTGATGCCATTGACGGGGACTAATCTTGTGGTCCTTGGTTTTCACGACATCTCTTCTTTTCATAATCCGTCCCTTTGATCCGTCAATCGACACATTTTCTGGTGCCATTGCAACGAACAAGTTTCTTGTTCTCGATGCCTTGACATTTTTTCATCCTCACTATCACAAAGCAGGAAAATATTAGAGTTCAAACTAGCTAAACAACTAGAAAAATATAAAGATCTTGAGAATGTAGTTGCCGTTGAATTATTAGAAAATGCGAGGGATTATTGGAAAAAAATGAGGAAAATTTTCACCTAAAAGGTCAAAGTCAAAAACTACTTGCAAAAACCAAGAAGTCAAAGGAAAGAAAATTGACTGTTTTTTTGACGATTTATGAATATTAAATTACATGCAGCTTTTGTATCAAAAGCTACAGGAATGACTGTTTTTGATGATATGTGGATATTAAATTACATCTATCTTGTCTAACAAAAGCTACAAAATAGTTTCTGAGTCTTGGTTAGCCATCAATTCATGTGAGGATGGTATCTGAGGTGGTATTTTTATTTTCTCTTTTTTACCATTATTCATATATTTTTGTATATTGAATAAAATACTACGTTCAATTTGTTAGTAGATTGAAATATTTGTTTTTTAATTCTTTCCAGGGATTACATCCATGTGACAAGAGGAAAAACATTGATGAGTATCGACCCCTTTTTCCTGGCATTGATTTTTCTCTGGTAAATACGTCAGTAGTGTTCTTAAATTACCTTGTTAGTTTCTCCTTTTTATTTCTTTTTTTGAAGATAGTTTTTTGTTTAAGAAGTTTTCAATATCTTTTTGTTTAAGCGTTTTTCTATATTTTGTTGCATTAATTGCAGAGTTTTCTTATTTTACTGCATTAATTATGATTTCATCTTAGCTTTTGAATTATTTATAGAGAATGCATGTATTGTTGGGTTTGCAGTATTTTGGTACTTAATAACGAGAGCTGATATATATAGCTTGTTTCATTGCTTATGCAGATAGAAACAAATGAAGATCTTTTGTGGAAGCCAGATGCCAGAGAAAGAAGAATAGAAGTTGCAGCGCGTGGAAGAGCTTTTATGAACTGGTTTGCTTTTTGAAACACATGTCAATCTTTTATATGAATTGGCAGTGTATCTCTTGAGAAATGTAGGATCAGCACATATGATGCACATGTAAATAGATTCTCAGTTCTTTTCTGGAATTTTCATTCATACCAAAACTTTGTCATTAACATCTTGAATTGTTGACAAAATATTTCGAAAATGGGCATTATTTTGAAGAAGGCTGAAAGTGTTATTACAATCACAAAGATCATGCTGAAATTTGAAGAAATAACTCTGAGAATCATCCTGCCCTTTGAGAAAATAACGTGTTGCATTTTTTAAAAAGAAATTTTCTTTACACAACATGTGACTGTATTACTAGTGTTTGCAACACATCAAGATGTATGCTATATTAGAATTTTTCCTCGAAGACTACCTTAAAAGGACATGTAATGGCTTGAGAAAGGATCAATAGCATTGAATCTGCATTTCAGTTTTCCTTCAACTAGAGTGCAGGTCAGACATTACAGTTGTTAGAAAACTTGAAACAGTAGCGCTCACAAGAGCTTATGCACGTGTCTATTAAAATTAGAATCACCTTTAGATGATAATTTACTCTTTATTCATGATTCGGGTAGTTTATTTACTGAACTTTAACCCTAATATTAAAGTTAGGTCATTGTGACTTTTATTTAATACTAATATAATGTACTAATGCATTGTTGGCTTACTGAGTTGGATTAATTGTGACCCTTATTACATTAACTTATTTTCATGTGAGTATTCTCCCCCACGCACCCCTCCCCCCCGACAGGAAAATTAGGTTTTAACCTTGTTAATACAAACTCAAAGTCTTAATTTCTTTTATAAAGAAGAACTCTCTCTGAAATGGCACCCTGCCATGCATTTTCTGGTAACATAGATTTTTACAATTTCTACTGCATTTATCTTTCTAGGAATAAAATCCATCTTTGCATCTCCCTTCATTTGAAAATGTTTGCAAGCTTAATTATGTGTTAACTTACAAGGCCTATTTGTTTCTGCAGGTTGTTGACACGGAAGGAAAAAGAAATAGCAGTTGTTTCACACAGTAGCTTCTTAATACACACTTTGGGCCTCTTTGGGAACGACTGCCATTCCTTGCTTAGGAAAGAGATTCACAAAGCGTAAGTTGATGTACTTTGAAGAAGCTTTAATTCTGGTGGTGGGCTTAGAAGATAAATATGTGAGAAACTGGACTATGGGTATAAGAAAACTTGGCTTTAAGTGTTGTCCATTCTCTGAATTCAAGTTGTTATTCCAGTCTGGTAATATCTGGGAACCCGGTATATATTTTTGAAATATTATTCATTTTGAAGCAATACAAATAAAGCAAGTGCTAAACACATGGGAAATTAACATTCGAGTGTGTAATTTTCTTGAAGAATTCAGTTGGTGCTGGAACACTGATCCATCCTTCCATGCAATCCTGGAATTCTGAAAATCTAATGTATTTCTCTGCTATCCTAAACACTGCAATATCCCTACACAGTTTGAACAATACACAGACAGGCATAGATTTCTATTACAATTCACTATTCCTATCTTAATTCTTTTCTGACATTCAAGAATATTTGAGGTTGTATTGAATTGAACACATTGAATTTTAAAGGCTACCTGAAGAATTCTCGTTTATGAGTAACTCCAAAGAGTTTCAGATATCTTAGCGTAATCTTGTGGCATTTCTTATGTTAAAACTTATGCAAATAAAAATATCATAAATAAATACAAGAGTTCGACCACTACTAGGATGGTGTGAGCTGACCAATGCCATAACTGTGACAAAAAGAGTAAGCATAAATAATTAATGGAGTTATTTCCGACAGGTTCTAAAGGTTTGGTTTGAGGGATTGAATGGGATTGAGTGCTTTAATTGTAGAGCACCAAGTTCAAAATCCTTCAAGACATGAAATTGTTATGAGAATGCAACAAACATGCAATAATGCAACTAGAGTTCAATCCTAATTGAAAAGGGTAATTGCAGGTGAAGTTGTCTTGTACTTGAAAGGAGACCACTGCCATAGTGAATTCAGAATTTGAAGAGGATGATCCACAGGTGGAGGAGTTGAGTTTTATGATGGGGCCAAATTTTTTGTAATGACTCATCTACCAGTACAAATGAAATGTGAATTATTAGCATGCATATGATAGCTACATATGCATGCGTCGCCTACACTGCACTAGTAGTCATATTAAATTATGAAGAAATTCCAAGCATAGGATAAAATACATAATTGTTGAAGATATTAAATAAATATCTAACTCGCAAAAATATATTGGAATATGTATTTTAGTATGTGTCGTCATCATAATAGGTAACCATAGAACATTATCCAAAAGTTATAAATTAAATCATTAAAGTTTAAAAGGGAGTTATATTGTTATAAAAGAAGTAACTCTTAACCTAAGGTTAAACATTAAAAGAGGTATGATATAATAAAATATTAAATAAATCTTAATAAAAAAAGGACTATGTAATATAGTTTGGTATCACCTAAAACCTTCTAAAGTGATGAGTGTCAAAGTAAAGCATGACTACCTCTTTAATTCATTGTGAGGAGCCATGTAATACTGGGGGCACACAACCAAGGCAATGAAGGATGAATGAGCGGTGGTTCTAAGAAATAAAAGGAGAAGGGAGTAGGACTAAAAGGGGATCTTTTTGTTTCTTGGGAGCACAGTGTTGAGAGGAGGAAAATTTGTTACAGAAGATTACAGACAGTCTGGACTGAGCCTTGTTTTTTCTTGAAGTTTTTGGGCATGGGGGAACAAATTGCATCAGTTGAGAAGCATTCTGGACTGAGTACTTAGGTTGTACCCAGTTTGGTTGGGAGGTTTTGGTCTTTTGGTAGCAGGAGTAATTCTAAAGCATTTTCAACCACAACAAACCAGGTAGGTACTCAACAACAAATTAATGAATTTTGATGTTATGAATTCTGGTGAAACTCCATAGTGTAAATATCTAATTAATTTGTTTACAGCCTACATTTTTGAAGGGCCGAATTTCTCTGGAAGCTGAAATTCTTGGGGGCCAAATTCCAAGTTCCATATTGTGTTGTATTTTTTGTGTATTCTTAATTAGGTTCATTGTCGTCCTCCCATCCAAAGCTAATATGTCTGCAAATCCTCTAATCCAGTAGCAAAACATGAAATTTCCTTCCTTACATCAGTTTGTAAAGAGGTTGGAAACAACCTATGAAAGACTTTGTTCACTGCATTGGCCATCTCCTTGTCCTTATGTGAGGCCTTCCTCTTCCCATTGCTTTGATCAGTGAATTATTCATCATAAAAGTTTGGATTTAGATCATGTGCCAAAGTGTGCAATGGAGTGTTCAAGCCATTCCACCTTGTAAAAATGATGGACCTCACTTGCTCAACAAAATCAAAATCCACAAAAGGAACAATGGGAGCCTCTTATGTAATAATTTCCACGATTTTCTCAACCATGGCATCCATGCCAACATAAACCCCTCCCTTGAAGGGTTTCTTTGAGTCTGCATTTCAAAGAAGATCAAATCTAGGTAATGTGAACTTGAGCAAGAAATCCATCTTGCTCCACCAATCTTCATCAATCAACACCCTCCTCACCATACTGCCCTTCCCTGAATCTGCCGACCTCCACTCAACCCAAGTTGAACCCACTACCATACTCATTAATGCAGTTTTGACTTCAACAAAGAAATGCAACATGATGAAGTTTGAGGCATACCTTGTCTCAACAACTTTGAGCAACTCCAATTTGGAGTATTCTTGATATATTGCTTGAGATTGGTGGTGGTTGGTGATGAATTTTATAATCTTCTTAGCTTGCCCTGTGACCTCCTTAATCCATTGTGTTTTTTCCTCAATCTCTTTGAAAATCAGATTCGGGCGGTGGAGAATGCAAGGAGTCCAAAATATGTGATTGTATATATTTTCAACTACTAAACTTGCAACTTTGCAAACAAGTGCATTATATATGATAACCTGCACCACATTTTCTGGTCCTACTTATTCAATAACAACAGTTAAAATTTCAACAATGAACTTATTGTCCTTTACCTCACCTGAACAATCTTTTGCTTTTATGAACATGGCTCCTTTTGGTGATGATGCAATGACATTAATCAATGGCCTACGCTTTGTATTAGTCCAAGCATCTGAGATAATTGAAAGCTTTGTGCTACCCCATGAGTTGTGAATTGGTTTCAAAACATCATCAAGAAGTTGCCTCACTTTCTTCAGAAAAATTGTTTTGATTTTTTCATAGTTTGGTCCCTTGTAACTTTGAGGGGCTATGTTAATTGCTCTCACCAAATCCTGCCAATATGGGGATCAAACCACCTTAAAAGGGATGCCACAATATGGCCCTCGCCACTCTTGAGTCAACTTCTTCTCCCCCTTGATTATCAAGCATTTTCAACAATCCATTGTCTTTAGCTGGATTTGATGGCTTGGATAACTCTTCTTACTGCTAGCACCCTCCTTTTTCTTTTTTCATGAACAATCCTTGGCTCATTGCTAGCACCCAAGTGAGGATTGCTAGTGCCACCCATGTCGATTTTGCTTCTTTGATCCTTCAACCTTTGAAAATCATCTTGCTCTTTCTTGAATTTAGCCCTCACTTTTGGATTTTAGGGATGTGCACACATTTCAATCCCCTTTATCTCTGCATTGACATGTGAGCCTTCACTCTGGTGTAAGAGCCCTTGAAGGTCTAATCAATTTTGTATAAATTGCACTTCCATTCCCATGAACCACTAGAACCCATTT
>APFE030606811.1:0-12340 GCA_000404065.3 Pinus taeda
GGTTTCCGCAGCCGATCTCTAATTCCGCAGCCAATCCCAGATTCCGCAGCCATTTTCTTGTTTTCTATGATCCAGGTGTCCTCCAGAGGAAAGAGCCACATGGGCAAGTTTGTATGACTATGTACATGGTGCGTGTGCTGTCAGCTCAGCCAAACTGGCCGTCTACACCCCTGGTCAACATGGAGGTAACTCTGGTCAAACGGCAAGGTTGCAAATGGTGGCACGGCTCTGCGTGTTCAGGTGGAGCACGAAAGTCGCAGCTGGCCTCTTCTTTAGCCACGAAGACTGTAGGGGACAGGAACCCAACAACAGATTTATCAACCATGATGATCGTTTCCTAAATCTGTGCACGGTGCTGCTGAACGTGTCTTTTGCATAGCTTTTAGTTAGCTTAGTTTACGCACAGAACAGTTTGTGTTCCTGCTATAAATAAAGCGTTTCTACACGCTGATTAGGGAGTTTTTGGAAATTAGTCTTTTTCTATTGTAAACTCTGTTTCAAGACTCTTTTATATAATGTTTACGCACCCCACTGTATTTTGTTATGTGTTGATTTAATACCAAGAAGACAGTTCTGTTCTTACCTGCGTAGCTGATCTTTTAATTGGTTGAAGTGGATGGAGGGCCCCTGTTTGCTACAACCATTGTACAGTAGCTTTTAAATTTTCTTTCCTACATTCCTTTTTCTCTAATTCACCATGTATATTAATGTACAGTTTGAATCATGCTGCTTTACGTTTCTATACTTTTCATGACTGATCAGTGTGTGTTTTTACAGCGTTGTTAGGAGCCCGGGACAGTGTGCTTTTCCTTCTTTCTAACACTAGTGGCATTTGAAGTTGTCTTATCTAAACTGTTGACTTTCGCTTTGATTTTCATTAGTTTCCTTGCTTAGTTAGTTTCCTTGCCTAGTTTACTTTATCAAGTTTTGTCAAGTTGCTAATCTCTTGATGGTTCTTTTAATCATGATTCACTAACTTTTATGGGACCAAAACATCATTTAATTGCAGCTTGGTTTATTTAGTTTTAGACTCATATTGCTAATTCACTCCTAACTCTTTTTCACATGATCAATTTAGCTAAAGGTAGAATGTTAAGGGAGAATTAAGTAGTGTGATTTGTCACTTAATTTTTGCATTGCTTTAGATTCAATAAAGGAGTTAGAGTAGTGTTCTTGCTTTCAACTGAGTTAATGTAGATGTCATTTTCATTCTTATCAGCAGTAAAGTTATTGAACTAGTGCCATTGGTCTTTTTGTTTGATGCTTTACTTTCATTCGAAGCTTTAATTCCATTCCAAGTTATTGTTCAAGTTTTTCTCTTTAAAATTCAAGAAGCATTTAGAAATCGCCACATACACACACATTCACTCACTTGTTTATAACTTCATCACATCACATTAGGAAGATAAATTAGACATAAACTAAAACGACAAAAAGAACTAGGAAAGGTTGCTTAAGTATATATTGTACACTTCACTTCATCAGCTTACGAGCCTCGGGTTGACAATTTATGATAGCAATTTAGAGAACACTAAATTGACCAAACAAATACTCAGTCTAATAGCTGGTTGGAAACAAAACGAGAAGATTTATAGGATGGGATGCTTAGAAGTGACTTCCAGTGGCCGGAGAGAGTATGGTGGATGAATGACCATTTTCCCATATTAAAAATAACATTAATTAGTCACTTAATCAAATTAAAAGAGGGGAAATAATTAATTGAAGGAAAAATGGCCAAAAGTGACTTAGTATATTTAAATTAAATTAAAGCCACTTAAATGGAGTAAAAAAGAAGTTTCTAGAATAATATTAAAATAATCAAAATAAGATGTTTTTAGAGACTTAGAGATCTATCTATGGGGTCTTGAAAAGGCGGAGGAGGAGTATTTGGGACATCTTGGTCTTGAGTATTTGTCTTTGTTGTGAACTAGATAATTCAGTTCTTTTCCATAGCAGCCCGAGGACAGAAACCCTCAGCTGATTTAGCGAGAGTGTGTGAGTGCCCTTCTCTCCCCTTGGAGAATTCATCCAGAGTTCAAAAGTTGCAGTTTATTGATTTTCAGATCAGTATTTTGGAGGCCCATTATAGTTTCATTATTGGTCTTTTGAGGTCATCACCTCAGCATATTTCTATTCTTTGTACCAACATATTTCTTTATTAATAAAATAATGTTGAGGTTCTTTGCATGATTTATCTTGGCTACTTTTTAGTTGCAGATGTTATTTCTTATTTTTGTCGTTAATTTATGGTTTAATTTGTACAAATTATTTATGGAGTTGACTGATTAAATTTTGACAAATTACTACAAAATTTTTATTTGGAACATTATAGTTGTATCAGAGAAATATTTCATGGTTTTTCCATTAAATTTATGTATTAATTTCTGCAATTTGTGGTAATATTTTCCTTGAGAAAAATCCCAAGAAATTTATAAAAGGTTATATTTGGGACACTACAGTAGTATCAAAGAATGATTTTGACTAGTTGTGGGTTAAAATCAAAGTTACCTTATTGTCGTATTGTTCATGAAGAATAAGGGAGACAAGTTTGTGGATTAAAATTTTTAATCTATTTGTTGGAGGATAATTGTTGCAGGTGTGTCAAAACAAAAATTGTTGGGCCGGATTTATTACAAGGCTGAAATTATTCTGATAGGCCGAAATTATTTTGCTTAATTGAATTCAAGTTTCTAGGCCAAAATTATTTTGCTGGATTGAATTTATCTTTCTGGATCGAGATTATTTTTCTAGGTTGAATTTACCTTTCTGGACCAAGATTAGTCTGTTGGGCCAAATTTATCTTGCGAGGCCAAAATTATTTGTTGGAGCCCAATTTATTTGTCTAAGCCTAGTTTATTTGCCAAAGCCAAATTTATCTATTGGGGCTAAGTTTATTTGTTAGGCCCAGTTTATTTTTCATATTCCAATTTATTTTCTAAAGGTTTTATAGAAGATTTCTATCTTTTGAGATAGTGATTTTGTAGTGAATTTGCAAGACCGAAGTGTAGGAGCATTGTGGTACAATTTTTTCTTATTTGGTGTAGTGTGTAGAGTTGGGCAGAGTAGGAAACTCACGCTAAATTTTGGCTTTCCAGAGCAACTGGAACCTTCCCAAGAATTTTCTAGGGTTTTCTAGGTTTTGTGATAGGAGTTTGTAGTTAAAATTTCATAATTTTCTGGGTAATATTTGGGCTAGAAATCAACATTCCTTCTACAGTGTGTTTTATTGGTAAACTTGATAATTCACACCACTTGGTGGGCTTGATATTTTCTTGGATTTAACATAAACAATTTCTTGTTTTTTATTGGTTTGGTGTGAAGAGCTCTAGATTAAATTTTCATAATTTTCTGAGCAGTTTTGAGGGAATAAACTCTAGTTCTTCTTCAATAGTAGCAGTAGTGTTTCTTGGGCGGTGCGTGCAACTTGTTTGGGTCATTTTCCAACACTTGAGTCTACTTAATTTCACTTGGGTTTTGCATGCATGCAATGTGCTATCAAATTCAATTGCTCATTATAATTATCTCAAGCATTTGTGTCTCATACTTATTTATGTTGCAAGTGTTTCTATTTTATGTGCAAAGTGTTTGTTAAAATTTCTCAAAGAATTTTTTTAATATTTGCTGAGTTAGTGAGAGAGTATGGTGAGTCTACATGAGGTGTTGATATTATATTTATACCTCTATGTAATTGTTGAGTGTGACTTATGAGGGATAAGTATGTCTTGTTGTGAGAGATCTATGTATTGAGTCAATTAGTCACTATTGTGTACTCCTTGATGTACTTGTCATCATTAAGAAATGGAAAAATTCACAAAACTCCTAAATAAATTGAAAATATTGAATAATACATAAGATGCAACATTGGACCAAAAGCAAAAGTAGAAAAACAAACCATTCTCAATAAGGGTTCATTCCCTTCTTTAATAAGAGCAGCTCAAGGATGTGCAGAAGTGGTCAAAAATGGGACACAAAATCTTTGCACTTGGGACAGATTTAAAAGGCATGAGAGTCACACGGAAAGTATTTTTTCAAACTAGATGAACTAGATGCACTCTTGTCGGAAGTGGACCAGTTACAAGGGAAGAAATTGATGTGGGATCTAAAACCAACTATGCTTTCTCTAATACAACACAAGTTATTAGAGTAACCTTGTGAAGGGGTCAGACTTCCAGTTGCATCTTGTCTCAGTAACATCATGAGACTAATTGTGTTATACCTCCTTACAATGATGATGTTATGAGGAGAGTTTTCATACTAATTATAGAGACCTTTTAGGATTTGGATAATAGTGAGGGCCCTACCATTTGGAAGAGGCTAGAGATTCTAAAAGTAACGACCTTGGTTAAATCTTATGACCTCAAGTATGAGCTGGAGTGTGACAACTTGATCCTGCAGATGTTCCAATGCTTCTTCAACATTAGGAAACATCATCCTAAAAAAATCATATCACACATGCAATCCATTTTGTCCTCATGTATGGGAGGTCATGATGTCGTTTGCAAGAGGTTGCAATCTAGGTTTTTATCTATTTGAAGGGAGGAATAATTGGTCTCACCTGTTTCTTACAAACTAACTAAAATGTTGGTTCAACAGAACATTGGGCTATTAAGGAGATGGTTGACCCAGGAAGAGTCGCGATGGATTTTTGGAGATCAATCATGCAACAAGAATGAGTTGAGAAGGAAGGGTCTTTGCTTCATCTGCAAGGAACCTTGGGGATCTGACCACCCATGCATGAGTGACACCAATGAGATGACATGGGTAGGTCAAGGGGAGATTCCTTCTAATTTTATGACTGAGTCCATGAGTTCATATGGGGATACCCCTGAGGAGCATGAATGATCATGTGGTTTTGATGGCAACATCCCCTTGACCTACCCATGTCATCCCAGATACGCATCCATGTGAGATGGAGGAGTACGAAGGCAAGTAGATTATCTGAGGGGCATACTTTCCTGATGAATGGCTAATGATTCAACATGGAGAGCACATAAAGGAGTGTGAGTCATTTGAGGAGGATGATCTACACATTATAGAGAGCCAATTACATGCTCATGTTGAGCCCATGATGGAGGAGGATGAGAATTAATCTTTTGGACCAATCATTGATGAGGAGCGAGCATATGTACAAACAACTAATAGGGTGATAGTATTTGTAGACACTTTTCGTCAGGAGGTTTTGGACCCTGAGAAGATGGTTTTGCGTGATATTAGTAGATCGAAGGAATGTGGAGTTTCTAGTCAAATGAGGGAGGATGTTTTGATGGTGGTGCATCCATATTTAGGCCTACCCACTGATGAGGTGCATATGGGTGCACATACATCTAGTGAAATTGCAACACTTTCAGTCAATACCCGCCAAAAGAAGATTGAACATTTCATGATAGACCTTATGGCATTGAGGCAGAAGATCCAGATAGTTTGAGACAAAATATTGTAGGAGAACAGTAAAATTGAGGAAGTTATAAGGGTGTGTGTCAAATCATCAGATAAGTTGTGTAATGTTGAGGGGTGACTAAGGGTCCTAGCAATGCATAAGGAGGAGTACACTTGGGAGTTTTAAAGAAGCACTCTCTAGGAGTACCTAGACAAGGCTTGCAACATGAGTTATCCATTTTTTTTACATTACAGAGGATGAGGCCATATTTCTTGGAGGGATTTTTTTGTTTGACTAGATAGAGCAACATGAGTTGAGATTGGACTAACATCAGCATAGTAGACTTGTTGCATACATTGGTATCCATGCATTAATTGGCGGGAGATCATGAGTAGATATCCTATTTATGGAGTGTCATTCTTAGTCAGTAGTATGGTACAACAGGGGTCCATAGAGATAGGGGAAACTACATGCCCTAATTGGTAGTAGGACATAGGTTTCCCATCCATCAACATTCCATCACAACATCAACATAGTGGGGTTTACCTTGGTCTATGCCAAGGTTTGGGTTGGAGAGAGGTGATGAGTTAGTATTCAATTGATGGAGTAGCAACTATAACTAAATATAGAGCATAAATAGAGCCATGGGATAGGGGTGTTGTTGATTGGCCATGGTGGCATTGGGACCCAGGAGGATCTATTGATGGCAGGATGAGTTGGAGATTAGTTTGGGACCCTGGTACTGTGGGATCCATTCATGACTGGTTATTGTGGAGGACAGATGTAACACAATGGTTCATATGGGATCCTGGTATCAGTTTGCAGATGTATCTATAGTGGACACATATAGATTTCTTGACAAAGAGAAATATTGGGGCAGAAGGATTTATCATGTCCCCATTTTTGTTTTCCTCTATAGTACAACCACGGTGGATTTCCAAGGTATATGATGGGTGGTCCGTAGAAGCAATATTACTTCATCAATGGTATCAAAGGATTTTTGAGGGATTTTTATGGGATATGATGGCATTCACTTGGCATATACCATCATCCACATAGTTTTCATTTCGTTCCATTGCATTCCAACAACTAAAAAAAATAGATTTATTAATGGACCCGATTTAATTAATTACGCTTGAGGTGGCATTCCACGAGGAATATTTGATGGAATACCTCAATGTAATAGCTCGTTGGAACCGAAATGAGAACATATACATGATGGGATGCTTAGAAGTGACTTCCAGTGGCCAGAGAGAGTATGGTGGATGGTTGACCGTTTTCCCATATTAAAAGTGACTTTAATTAGTCACTTAATTAAATTAAAAGAGGGGAGAATAATTATTTGAAGGAAAAATGGCCAAAAGTGACTTAATAAAATAAAATAAAATTAAAGTCACTTGATGGATTCAAAAAGGAGTTTCTAGAATAATATTAAAATAATCAAAATAAGATGCTTCTAGGGACTTGGAGATCTATATATGGAGTTTTTAAAAGAAGTGTTAGCATAGTTCTAGGCTAAGTCATGGGTAGGTTTTGAAACTTTTTTTTTTAGGATTAATTTTGTAAATTTCAAAAAAATTTAAAAAACTACCGGAATTTCTGGTAGTGCCCGATTTTCTTGTTCAGAAATTCTCCCCTATTTTTCGGACAATCTTTCAATTCTTGTGTTATTTCTTGTTTTTTTTTTTATTTTCTGATGCTACTAGAATTTCCGGTAGCATTTTCCATTTTTAAAATAAAGCCGAAAACGCAACCTTTTTCGATTGTCCACGTGTCATAATGGTGAAATATCTAATCCAAATCATGAGGTTTCGTGATTGGATAGGTCTCAAACTTCAAGTCAAGTCAAGTGGTAATGGTTAATAATTTGGGTTGATCGTGTTTGCTAGGTGTCAGTCACAGCCATTGCCTACCCCACCCATCTTAAATAGCTCTTGTTTCCCAAAATTTTAAGCATGTCTACAACGTCAGTCTTAGCTAGTTGTTTGAATTCCGACGACTGTTCTTTCTGTTTCATGTGATGTGCTACCGAAAATTCCAGCCAATCCGAATTAATGCAGGAAATTGCCGGATCTGCAAAAAATCTCGTACAACCACCTATAGCAGATCAGTTGGACTCTCCAAAGCAACTCGACTTCATCATTACTATTACCTGCTGTCTATTATGACATTAAATCTCATGTAATCATGAAGGATTATATGCATAGGAGATTGAACCATAACTTCATCTCAAATATTCGAAAATGGAGGAAATTTCACCATTTCGAATTTCTGAAGTGTAGCCAAGGAGACACTGATTGAAGAGGTTAAGAACACATCCCAGATTTTCAGGCAACGTAATTCAAGCTAATTTCAACATCTGTTGGGTAAGCTTCCATACGTTGATATCTATTCTTCATAACATGCAAGCAGATATCTATGGCACCAAATTCTAGGAAAGGTGGAAAGGTTAAGAGAATCGAACCTCAAGGAGTTGAACTAGTTGATGCTAACCCAAGTGTTAGAAGACTGTTTATTCAGGCAGGCTGGTATCTACTCTGCACTAGATTAGGAGACTCACATCAAGGTGTAGCCCGAGAGTTTTCTCAAACTTTCAATGAACAAGAATCTACCATCTTTGGTTTCAAATTGCAGGTTTCAGAACAGTCAATTGCAGAAGCTTTTAACCTTCCCCAGGGAGGAGAAAAGTGATTTAAGTGACAACTCATTACAGGAGGAGATCTCAATGCTTTTATTAGAGATGAATACAAAGATCCTAACTGGGCCAAAGGAATTCCCAACAATTATATTAAGAAGGAATGGGAAGAAACAATCAAACTGGTAAATATTTTTCTCACTTGTGAGAGAAGGTATACAATAGTTTTTATTTACCATATGAGGTTTATTTTTCATTTTGCATGTATGAGGATTCTTAATCTGCCTTATTCCATATTGAAGAGCTTGACCAAAATGGCAGCCAGGATTCAAACACATCAGGATGCATCAAAATACAACCTGTATCATCAGGAAATTATCAAGGTTTTGGTTGAAGAAGAACAAAAAAAGAGAAACCAAACTTGGGACCATTTCTTTTTTTATAGGGCAGGCCAACCTGCACCAAAACCCCAAGAAATTGCTAAATCGTCTTCAACACAGGTTTAGACAAAAATGACATCAACTGCATCAGCTGAAGGAAGCTCCAAAAGAAAGACAAAGAGGGAAAGCATTAGCAGAGGTGCCAAAGCATCAAAGAGAAGCCTTTAGCTGCTAGATATGAAAAGAAAAAGGAGCAAGGTGAAATGTCTTCTACCCAGAAAACAAAAAGCTCAAAAATGGTTCCTCCCATTAGACCTTTTCCTAAGGTTTACACAAGAACTCGGAGAAGAAAAATTGCAGCTGAATAGAAATATAAAGAGCGGGTGTTTCTTGAAATTTTGGAACCTCATGAAAAACAACAAGAAAACCTACCTCTTGATTCTGATGAGGAAATATTGAAGGAAGCGGGGTATACAAGAACTAGTAAAAACAAGAAAGAAGAGATAAAACTAGTTGCTGGAACTAGGAGGAGACATACTAGGGAAAAGAACAAATATGGACTGAAATCAAAGGCTCTAAATAATCCTATTTTACTGACTGAAGTAATATTTATAGAAGAACATCCTACAGAGTTGCAGACTGAGGATCCTTCAATTGCAGAAATCAGAAGATCCTTGGAAAAGTAAAGAGGTAAAGCTCGCATGGACCAGCCATCGGAGCCTTCCAAAAGAAGAAAGATCCAAAAAGAAGCAGAAAAGAAAGAGACCATCATCAAAGGAGAAACAACCAAAATCACAAGGTATAAATTTGCTAGAAATAAAACAAAATTGGATAATCTTGCAGATGTTGCAGCTTAGATGGATTGAAAGGGTGTTTCGAAGCATTTTTGTTAAAATTTTGAAGTGGGAATGTTATCCTACCAAAAATGTCAAAAGTGTTTTCAGTTTTTTTCGCTATTACATGTATTACCGGAATTTCCGGTAGCACCTATCTCAACAGAAATATATAGTTGTCAGGAGAAAACCTCTGGGCTAGTTTTGGAAAGAAAACAACCCATAACAATATGGATAATAAAGATGATGGATATGAGATAGTTATGAGGTTGTTGAAGGTTGTATTTAAAGAATCCATATGGTCATTCAATAGTCAAGACCATAAAGATAAAATTCAATAACACAGGGGGCAGCCAATCAGTTTTTCCAGCAGCAAAGTGTCATTCTTCCTCTTCTTCTCATCTACACTTGTATTTTCTATTGCAATTTGATAGATGTTTTTAATATCTGAAAGACACCCATGTAACAATGAAATAGTGGAACCACCAATTTAGGAGAGTTGGAGTTCGTGCCTCTCTCCTTATAGATATCTTTTGTAAATATCATTTTAGATTTGGATTTTGGTTCACCTAAAGACTCAGCTTAATAAAATAGCTTTTTCTGCACTTCATGCTGGAGGACTTTGTGATTCAAGTTATATCTAATGTGTTTTTTGTCTATCTCTTGTTTTCAATTTTCTGAATTATAAATTTGCAGTAATTAGTATAGTATGAGTGAGAATCATTAAGAGGATCTGATGATGACTTATCTACTATCCAATTTTATGTAGATTATAATATATGTTCAGGTAGGACTTGTTAGTGAAGGTTTCACAAAGGATTTGTGAGATACTTTATACAAGTTTTACTTTCTGATTGTTGTCTCCCTTGCTAAACCTGTTTTAATCTTTTAAATGATAAATTATAATAGCTAGTATAGTATGAGTGAGAATCATTAAAAGGATCTAATGATGACTTATCTACTATCTAGTTTTCTGTAAATCATAATATCAGTTCAAGTAGAAATTGTTAGTGAAGGTTTCACAAAGGATTTGTGAAATACTTTATACCTTTTTCTTAATTTCTAATTGTTATTTTCCTTTCCAAGAAACAGAGTTTGTTACAAGGTTGTTCATGAAGTTGAGGTGACTGTCTTAAGATACTTAGTTTCTTAGGATATTTATCAGCTACTTGTTCTCTTTCCTCTGCTCCCCTATATTACTCACTTAACCATGCAATATATGCTTTCCACAGCTTTCCAAATGCATGAAAGTTCAAGAGAAACACAATCATTTCCAAACTCCTTCAGAAGCCATCCTACCACAAAAAAAAAACCTTTTAAATTTTGAAATGAAATCATGATGTGTAAGGCTTACTCCTTTTATAGTCTAGGAGTAACTCCTTGCGCTAACAAGAAGGAGGAGGAGATCATTTTGGGGTATGTGTCTTTGTTGTGGATTGGAGAATTCAGTTCTCTAACATAATAGCCCTAAGATGGAAACCAGCGGGTGGTTCAGCGAGAGTGGGCGAGTACCCATCTCTCCCCTTGGAGAATTCATCCAGAGTTCATAGTTCACAGTTTATTGATTTTCATATCAATATTTTGGAGGTCTGTTGAAGCTTTATTGTTGATCTTTTGAGGGCATCACCTCAACCATAATTTTTCTCTTTGTACTAACATATTCTCTTATTAATAAAATAAGGTTAATATTTTATGTATGATTTATCTTGTCTACTTTTCAGTTGTAGATGTTATTTCCTATTTTTATTGTTAATTTCTTGTTTAATTTGTGCAAATTATTTCTGGAGTTGACGACTTAAATTTTGAAGAAAAAATTTTGGAAAATTTTTGTTTGGAACATTATAGTGGTATTAGAGAAATATTTCATGATTTTTCCATTAATTTAATGGATTAATTTGTGCAATTTCTTTATGAAATTTGTGGCAATATTTTCCTTGATAAAAATCCCTAGAAATTTATAAAAAATTATATTTGGGACAATATACACTACTATATTTTATAAGTGACCTCATAGGGTAAAATGTGTTTAAACAATCTCAACCTTCAAACTTTTGTTTTTTTTACGATGAATTTCCTTATTCCAGGAAACTTTTTAGTGAAATTCATTTAGAATTCCTAGGAAGACATCAAGTATCACTTAATGTAGAAGGACAACATGTTTTGCATAACCCTATCTTTTAATGAACATTCCATTTAGTGATATCCATTGGCATTATTTGAAGGTAAAGCTTTAGCATACTCTTATGTTTCTCTTCTAATAGACTCTTCAAGAAGGGAATTGTTCATGTTATAGATGTTTTTGATGGTAACTTCGATAGTTGGAAAAGGTGGGTGAATTTTAAAATAGAATTAAAGGTATTTTAGGTTTAATAAGTCCATCATTGAGTAGGTTTATGACCTAGTTACTAATTACTTGTTTCTTATTATTCATATGTCTATCTTAGTTATCTTGTGGAGTGATTGGAAGCAAAACTATATTATATGCTTCGTGCAATATAAACTAGTGGATGTGTATTAGTGGGTCAACACCAAGCAAATGGTGGGTAACAAGTTGGACAAGCTTTTGAAACTCATATCTAAAAGGTTAATTTTATATTTTTGATATGCTTGGTTTGGATATTCCATGAATGTTTTTTTCCTAAGCCTTAGGGTAAAAGCATGGAGTTGGGTTACACTTTTTCACAAGATAGGGTGTGTTTAGGTGGAAAAAAACATGGTTCAATCGAGCAATTTAAGCACTTTATTGAGCCTTTTTTAAGTGCTCGATTAAGCTCCTTGGGTGTTAAAAGAGTATCTTGATTGAGGGATAAAAACAAACCCTCGATCAAGCTCTAACGCTTGATCAAGAATTATGGCTCGGTTGAGATTTAGTTTGATTGAGCCCTAAGGTTCAATTAGGACATTTTTTTATTAAATACCCCACCCACGGTATGCACATGCCATTTGCATAGATCATGGGACATTTTAGAGCTCAATCGAGAGTGTTTAGGTAGCTCAATTGATAGTATTAGAGCTCGATCAATCAACTGAAGCATGGAGCATTCAAACCAATCTCTCCAACGATCCCACCAACATCCCATAGTTTTAAACGAAGGTAGCTATTCTATATTTTTTG